>QNGE01001303.1:36342-84142 GCA_008508345.1 Paragonimus westermani | reverse complement strand
CGTGGCAAGGATATGCACTACTGACGAGCTCTAATGAGAGCGAAACTCGAGTCTAGTGCTTCTTTTCGAAAGGGGCTGGCTGGAAAGTCTATCTGAATGCGAACACTGCGATCAAATGTGAGTGATGGTCAATTCGAAAATAAAACCAAATCCCCGACTACTCGTCAGTTTTATTTATCTCTACTCTCTCCCACTTGGCCGTATTCACAAGCCCTTCTATGCGTGATTGTATCCGTCCGTCCATCAGTTAAGCCGGCTGACTTGCAAAGAAACCCAGCCACAATATGTCATAACAGCATGATTATTTGATAGTTACAAGCACCTACAAAACGTGCAAATTCAGGTAACCATACTAAGTCTTAAAAGGGATTGGTCAGCATAACTATTCCACCAGCCATCAAGTGTTGAGCTGTTCATAATTTTCTGTAAGCTGCTATTGGTTACTACATGCTGAATAGTCTTCGTTTCGTAAACTAGGTTTTAATTCTTTTTCACATACTTAATTGTCCTTTGAATTCTTTCCAGGATATTTTGTCAACCGTACTGCTACGGTTGACAGGTTCCACCACATTTTCTCTGGACGGCTCACACAGAAAAACCTTCGACCTCCTGAAACCTGCGGCTTTCTTGGGATTTCAATAGTCGATAAATGATCCTTTCTCATTTTTCACCGTTGACTGCTTGGTCGAAATAAAACCGGCTAAGTATTATGTTTCCGTTATTGTGACCTGATTTTCCCATCTTAAAAAATCTTAAGAGGAACTCAGTAGTTGCATGGAAACTACAGCCTGATGACCAGATAAATCTGGTGTACACTGTAGTATCGGCCATTAAGTGGAGCAGCACGTCAAGAATGAGTTGTGCATCTTGGTCCAGCTGCGGTGCTCTGAACATAGTTTTCTATTCAAACTGTAGAAATCATGCTCTTGGTCATCGAACTTCATGTATGCATGTTTTTCATTCAGGCAGCAAAACGCCTTTGAACTGACATGCCTCCGACATACTTTCGCACATGTGACATGGGCTGTTGTGGGAACGGTGACCTGTATATGCAGTCAGGAAGTCCTGGCGGTTCATTAGAGACTTGTTGAAGAACATCAGAAGCAGAGGTGCAGAAAACTGACAAGAAACAGTAAAAACTACGCTATTCAAAATGGGTCATACGATTACTTTTTGTTCAGTCAAACACTTAAGAAAGAATAACTCGAAATCTTCCATCGACTGGCTTCTGTTGATAACCTTCCTGTACGTTTGAAACATGCCGTAACTCAAAACTATGTTTGCAAACGATTAGAAAAGATAACTTAATCTGTTTACAGCATGGTCAGGTGAGCTTTTTTGCTGGTTCTTGCCGCTTTCTAAGACCAGTCGTTAGAGCTTCAACACTGATGTGCCGGCTCCTTAGGACGAGGATCGACCGCTGAACCAATCACCTGCAAATATTTTCCTCTGAAATCACCGTTTTAAGGTAGTTGTAATTCTGAAGAAACATACATATTAGTGCAAAGGACTCCTTCATAGAACAGGAGCATTCGGCCGAAAAGGTAGGAGACATGTATGACAGAACGTGATTTGCTGTCGGAAACCGCCACGGAAAATGACGGCATCTGAAGAGCATATAACATGGTTATTGTGTCCAAAGGGATTCTTCTGGTGAACTTACTTTCTCCTCTTTTGAATACCATTAAAATAAAGGACAGTTGACTCAGTATATTTTTATAAGAACCAGTTTCAGACCATTACCTAATTCCTAATCACTGAGTGATAGTGTATACCCACACTCCTCCATATACAAATACTGCATATCAGGAAGTGATAGCAGTAAACGTACAACATTTAAAGCGAAATTCATACTGGTGCTTCTGAACACTATTTGTAGGTTACATGAAGCACGAACTGAGTCTTTTCACCGTACGAAGGCATGCCAAACTACTTTGAACTTTGTCTTTCGGGAGTGTGATGGTTTGTTTTATGATTTCAATGAGCTTATAAAACTTGGTGGTTCTCACTAATGAGCACAACTAGAAACAAACCATTTGTGACGTTCACTGTTTTTCTCCGTTTAATCAGACAGACATTGCAATACCTCCCTCCGTGAATGGTCTTTAATCAGGGCAAATAGAAAGATGCTTTGTAAACCTGCTCAACCGTCTTATTAGTTAATATTTGGACATTGATGGGTGTTTCTAATTTTCGATTCGTTTTACGCAATTATGATATCGATCACGTGAATTGCTGATTTTTAACTGTTTACTGTTTTTAATGTGTGTGTCTATCGTTAATTATGATGTACCAAATTACTGAGTAGTCGTGAATTTGGTTTATTTTCAAGTTGACCATCACNGGCTGGAAAGTTTATTTGAATGCGAAGGCTGCGATCAAGTGTGAGTGATCGTCAACTTGAAAATAAAACCAAATCCCCGACTACTCATCAGTAATATGTAGTAAGTCGATTTCCACACAGCGATCAAGTTGAATGACAGAACGTCTATTGTTAGGTTAATTACGTTGATGTGCTCGAGTCTATCTGTTGACCAAACGGTAGCACCCTTTCAAACCAACTTGAGGAAGACATATATACGATAAGGAGTTCGCCACTGACAGACACTGGAACTACTGGCCAAGTTCCGAAAGAATCACACAATCGGTCAGTGCGGCAGTCTCTATGAGCCGGTATCCTTGCTGCTTTCAACGTCTCCTTTATCAGTGGTTTCTATATCAAAGATGAACAAGCAATAAAACCGCCGCTCACCGTACTGAGTGTGACTACAAGCAACTAATGGTAGTGGGAAAAGCCTTGATGTTCACGTGATTTATAACTCAGATGATCAACACGACAATAACAATCACTTCCCTTTAGTAACTCACCGGTTATTAACCTCGACGATGGTTTTAAAGAGGGCGCACAGTGTGGAAAATGCTACAATGGAATACTCACAACAGCCGTGGAAGTATATGCATTTTTAGGGAGCAGGTTGGGGAACTTTAAGGTTCCTCATTACAAGTTGTGCTTTTTTGACTAACTATTGCTTGTTGTGCGATGCGCATGAACGAATTCAAAATTCTACGACCAAGCATATGGATATGTTTTCTAACTACCCAGCCTGTAAGGATCAAGTTTCATACTTCGTTAAACTGCACTGATTATGATCTTATAAGCAGCAATTTCATGTTTGAGTGACATGCTTTTCATACAACAGAAACGATTGTCTTCCGGACTAGTAGCTAAATTCAAGTCAGACATCAGGTTTCTCCGCTAAAGACCAGCGAGAGCTTTGCATGTAGAAGTAAACGGCGATCCGGTTTGTCTTCCATTTGTATGGTCCTAAGACGAATAAACTAATTTCAACCATTGTACAACATTCTGAATCTCTATTCTAAACCCTGCTCCGAAGGTTTCCATTTTAAGTAACATTTACATCTTGCTTACTCTGAGTCAGACATTTCGAAGTTCATTCTGATTAACCATACTGAATTTCTTTAAACCGTTTACTGTACGATTGACTTCTGCACAAAGTCATAAAACCTATGAAAATCTTGAGTGCTTCAGTAGCAACTCTCAAACGTAATTCATATACAAGAGATGCTTAATGTGAAGTTGACGAGGATTTTCATCACTGTAATCTTTTTCTCAGACAAATCAAAAATGGATCTACGTTTCTTTCTCGTTACTTGAATTGGCTTTATGTGTGCGTTAAATGTGATTTCCAACAGTGTAGTTCACGGTGTAAAATTTAGTGCCACAGCCAATATAAAAATGCTAACACTTCTTAAATGCACCCCACCACTTATGCTTGTGGATACAAGTATATTTGTTTTTTTTTTATCAAGTCAACTTCAAACTGGATTTCAAGGTTTGTATTGAAATGTCTTCCCAAAACTACATAAAACAATTTTCGATGAGCTTCGACGAGATACAAAATCTTGCTGTTAGAAATCTGATCGATTTCCTGTCTACCAAAATGAATCTCCTGTACGTGAACTAATTTGTGTGATAATCGACGTCGCCTAGACGAAAGTGACAAAAGATATCAAGATGTTCCCTGAAAGATAAACAGGTGAATAATAAATCCTAACGGGGGATTTTGAATCTCTGACCTAAGAGCCATCGGTTGACAATGCAACACCTTTTTGCGGCATTTACGAAGCCTCATCACCGCGAAAAGTAATCGATTCAAATCAAACACGTGATCAGTCGGGTAGCTGTGATGACCATTCACAGTTCACAAGACTGAAAATCAGCCCTAAGTTCCAAGAGTAACGTTGGAATTGTAGTTCTTTTTGCACGTTTTCTATGTAGTTCTTGGTGTTGTTTTGAATGTTAAACTCGTTAAAGCATGTTTTATTTGCGTCGACCTCGAATTTGCATTTATTTTGCCTACTGCTGTGTGCAGTGTACAAGTATGGTGAATTTCGTATCATGGCTGCGCAAACAGAACGCATCGGTGATTTTTTATAGCTGTCATTGCTTACTTAACAAACTCTCATCCGTTATTAGTTGGCACGTCCTCACTTCCTATACCTGATTGTTTTAACAAAGTGATTTCCATGAATTGCTGGCTATTTTGACTGCACCGTCTTAGTGATTTTTCTGCTAAGTAATTTAGGTATCTGGTGAGTGCGCATCCAATATGAATGAACATTTATATCGTACTTTTCTTCAGTAATACAGTACAACTTATAATCCTTTCGACTACCTCTTGTGGTTTTTTTCACACTTAAAAGACAGTCATATTGGCCCGACCGTCGGAATTAACGTTTTTGGAATTAAGAAGAGACTTGATGGCACAAAGTTCAGGCTTCGGCTAGAATCAAACCAGCAACAGATACAACATGCTCCCACGTCGAGCTACGAGGCCACGCCGAAAGTTCAGAATTTTCACAGCCGGACTGAGTTATCCATCCAATCCACTATGTTACTGATAGTGTAGACTACTTGTCAGTAAGTGGATTATCCCGAGTCGTGAAAGGCGACTTAATAAGTTATGCTGAAGCCTCCCAAAAGAAGCACACACTCAGGGTTTTGAAGATGTCTGGTCGACCTCATCCACATCTATCGCCGTCAATAGATCGAATAAGAATCAAGTTACGACAAAACTTGACGACTGCCCTATTCGCCCAGGGATATTTTCGCTATCAAAAAGTTCAGCACACACTTTCCGTGAGTCAGGCTATTGAAAATTAATAGATAGATGCCTATTAGACACTTGTTAGATAGATAGCTACCTAACAGACAGATGACAGACTAACTCGCATTTAAGTGTAGGAATTTCCTTCTTGGTGGTTTATCGATGACAGTTTCCATGATGATTTGTTACAAAGCCATAAGGCCACATTGCTGGTGTGCCTCAAATGGGTACCAACAGACCATACTTCTCTGCCTTTTCAAAACCCCCAGTGCAGAGTTTCCGCACGCTAGCTGAACAAAGATTGTTCCGCCCTCACTTTGTACGCTCTCACAACTCCACTATAGAGCAGTAGATCCAAAAAACTTACCACATGTTCGTCTAAACGCATGTAGATCAGGAAACACAGCTATCATGTGAGGCGCATGCGTTTGACATCGCCTTGTTTGGAGATTTAACTCTCCAGAACATATGTCATGATAACTACTAATAAATCATTTTCCAATGTTCCCACTTGTGACTGCGTGATTCGTACAGTAATCGGATGAATCCATTCACCTTCAATTAACTGAGACGTTGCTTGTCTTTCGGCAGACTTATTTCGGTCGCTAACCGTAAATTGAAAAAATATTGTCAATGACTTCGTGATGAGTTTTTCAAAGCACGTTGCCTGGTTGCCTAATTTATTGCCAGTGTTTGCCGTGATTTGTGGTTTCAGGTTTGTCTTCTATCTTTACCGTGCGTTGTTGTGAATTCTATTCCCCGGATGTCCGTTTTTTCCAGGTTGTGTGTCGGTGTACATGTAACAATTGGTGACTTTATTTGGACGATTAATACCGTCTTAGATTAACCTGGGACTAAGTGTCACTCAAATTAAGGAATTGTTGATTGAATACTAGTTAAAAACTAGATGAATATGTTGCAATAATCGAACAATGTTGGAAACGCATGCTGCTATAACTCACGAATTGCACACGTCCTCACAACACACGGTATACACCGCTCTCAACCTGGATGTGCTCCATGAAGTCATTCACAGCGCACAGTAATGATAAGTTCACCTAGACCACACTGGTAATTTATTTTTCACAAGAGAATACATTGTGAAGTAGCCACAGTATGCTATTTTCCTGTATGTTTGCATCACTTATGTTGACCCTTTCCGACTAATATTCATTCTTGCTTTTGCAGAGTTGCTGTAACGTTCGTTGTCCTGGGGCTCGTTGTACCTCGTTGTCTACACAGTATGCAGAGTACAATACTGATCGTTATAGTGGGCGGATTACGATCATGTCAATAAAGTGTACCGAAATGTTGTTGTCCCATTAGTGGCCTTTTTTGGATTAACCTTCGCCTTATGCACATGGGTATTTTTTGTAGGAATGGCAATTATTTTGCACGCAACGGAAACCACTTAATAAACCAGCTGGATAACCTATCTACTGGGACAGTTTCTCCAAATTGGTAATTAAAACTCAAAAGATCCCTTACTTAAGCCGAAAGCTGTCAGGTTTTAAAATATGTACATCACAACATGTACAAGTTTTCAGTTTCTACGGAGCTGGGCTCTCACAGATGTTAGCCAAATAGTACACCAACTGAATAATGTTTTCTTACTATACGTTGTAATGGCCAACTAAATAAAATGATATACGAACATTTATAGGTACAATCTTTAAGCTTAGTGAATTGCAGCTAACTGAAAACCGTTTGAAGTCAACTTGAATAGTGAACACCTCGGACATCACGATGAACAGTGTACAAACAACTTTGACTGTTTACCAATAAATGGTTCATCATACTACTCAATTCTTGATCAATAAGACAATGAAATGATACCAATTGGCGTAGCTCCAGAGAACAGAGAATTTTACACACTGTTGCAGCCTGATGCCCGTTGCTACTGGTCACCCATTACAGTCCATCATTCTCAAACTTCCATTTTTCATTTAAAGACTTGGTTTTTCCACAGCGCAGATAATCGGATTTGTTCCTCAAACAGACCCTTCAATAATACTTGAATCATTGGGAAAAAATTCCATTTTCAGAAATTCCTCGAAGGTCATCATTTTACTCAAATAGTTCTCTAATCTTTGGAATAGAGCACTAAAAATGTAGTTACTGGAGTCGATATTTGGTTAATCGTTACCCAGCTATGACAGTCCACCTTTTATCAAATTAGAAAGCGCCATTTTTCGAATGTAACCATCACTGCCAACGCTAGGCTGGTAGCCCAGTCACTCTTCCCCTCGCAGTTGTTTCGCAACTATGAGAGCAATTTAGGAGGCGCTTCAACAAAACTTTTAGTTAACCTTTCAAAGGAAAGATTCATAAATATTCCATTTGAATCCCACGTGTTCATTTCCACCGCACAAATTGCGATAGCGATAGCGTCCACGTGGAATAGGCTTTTGTAGGCTAGTTTTATCCTCAGGGGTCCTCCCCAAAGAGAACGATAACCATGGTTAAATGCGCTTAAAGAAGAGGATTTAGAAACCACCCAATCACAGGAGACGCTCATATGCTTGAAAAATTGTTGGACAGGCACGTCGGTCCTGTAGACTACGATTGAATATCATCCCAGCCATGTCTACTTAAGAGGTTTAACTGGCAGTGATGGATTGATATTCCAGGAGTTAAACCTATTTGGTGGGTAGACGAACAACAGAAAACTCGACTGAAGACGGGAACTAACGTCATGAGTACTTTTGTGTGGGTGGTGTAAACTAAAGGTGAACGGCGACGACGATTTTTGGGAGATGAAGGGAACTGTGAACGATGATGATGTGATGAGGGAAGATGTGTTCGCCTAGCTGATCAGTTCAGTCTTAAAAAGCATACTGAGTAGGTAGTTAACGAAGGCGTATTAAACGTTCACGAAATGAGATAAGGGGGGAAGTCGTTTAGGCACTCTGGACCGAATCGGCACTGATGACAGGCTTATACTGGAAAAACCTCATCAACATGCACTCACAAATATTCGTCTCAATCCAGCTTCAGACCACGTACGAAATGCCGCCGTAAGCACACAAAAGAAAGGCTGTGCTAATCAAGAGACAACCAGATCAACTGAAATTTCAACTCTGGTGGTCCTAACGGCCACAACTTAGTCATACACTGGATTGTGTCTATTCACGTAACTGCGTGTTGCCGAGAATCACCAGAAAAGCAGAACATTTACTTCAGTATAGATTCAGAGTTGATAATCTCAGAGGGTGCTTAAATTCACATTCAGTCTTTCCGGTAGATACCAAACAGTCCATTCAACGTTGGCTTGTTTTTAATTGCGCAACTGTCCACGTGCGCGGTGGTGCCAAGTCGATGAGTCCCGTGCTCGTGCACACGGCATATCGAAAATAGAACTTTGAATTACTAATGTTTGTGTGCCTCCAAACTGCGCGGATCGGATTTCAGTGATAAGACACGCAAACACACGCACGCACGGTGTACAGCACGTGTGCTCAAATTACCGCACCCACTGTGTAGTCGAGATTGGCTTGGCAACCGATGCGAGAGCTGAGTCACAGGATCTGACATGTTCGGACCAAGGTTGACCTTCCGAGGACCAATCAGCGGACTGAAACAAGGCCGTCTGCGGAAATACACACAAGCACAAACCTAAAAACACTAGGATGCCAAATATCTAAACCCTCTCTTCACGCTGCCCCTCTTACTTGTCCACTTAGATGAAGTGACACTCGAACAAATGGACGACTAACCTAAAATCACCAGATCGATTTCGAACTGACATGAACGCTTTGTGATTGTAAGTTGGCTAGCAAATCCTGTTCATCTGTTATCGACATACGAGTTTAATTGGGCTAGTGAAGCAGACTGCACACACTCCACACAAAAAAAATAAACGATTACCTAATTTTTTAGTGGTACCTGCCCTACTGACATGTTAACAACAAACGATTTTTCACAGCAAATGAACACTGTTTAAATACTGCAGGTTGACTTCTTCATTTACCTTTACGGAAAATGAACTATGTGCAAAGATATGGAAAATGCTTGTAAGAAAATTATACGGTCACTGTAGATTTCTGTTTTTCCTGCAGGCTGATATGTTGACCCAGCGAGACTTGGACAAGTAGATGTCAGATGCTTTCAATATCTAGCATGTGTCATCGCTTAGTCAGCACTGGTGCTGCCAAAACGCACAATGGTCTACTATACAAGTGCAAGTCATGTGACTATGCCTCTTCTTGTATTTGTTTTTTAAGTTCTGCCATAAAGATGCAAACTGACCGACGGAAAGATTGTTACCTCTCCAACAGAAGCATCTGGACAAAACGAACACTTGGCAAATAACTCTGGTGGTCTAGAGTTGCTGTTACGAGATCGTACAGACGAGGCTGAAGGAACAATTGGCAGTCTTATCGAAACGGGCCAGCGTACAAATGCCACAATAGTCTCCTAATAAAACATTATACGCTTCTTGGTTTACAAAACTGTGCATCGGTGCGTTCCAAGAGTTAATTATAGAATAATGAGTAAGACCATTGTGGAAAGTCAGCAGCGAATATAACATTGTGTCTTGAGAGCTGAAATTAACGTTTCAAGTGCTCATCAGTGGCACTCCGATCAATTCGTTGATGAGAACAAGAACAGCATGGATGGACGTTTCCAGTTGTATTGAAATACTCTTCGAAAAACAAAATGCGCTTTGGTGTAAGACAGACCCTAGATGAATTGTGGAGAGCAATTTTGGGAATTTTTAACGGTCAACTGGTCACGGCACGCGGTAGTCAAGATACCAACTCGCAACTTTACAGACCGAAGCACTCTTCTGTCCAATACTCAGCCCTTCAAAGTGGCGAAAGAACAAACTGTTCCAGAAGGATGGGGCCACAGTTTATACAGAGCATAACTGGCAAGCATGACGACTTCGTTGAGGAAGGCTTAATTGGAGTCTGGAACGTCAAAAGTTTTCCGTTATGATGCGAGTTCTTTAAAATCCTTGTAACATGGCGTGAACAGAACAAACAATACTTGAAGTGTTAGTCACGCGGTGTCTCGTCACATGACAGTCACTTAACTCAAACAAGGCGGCTCAATAGCAACCGGAATGACTGAGTGACAGCTCAGGCTCGTTGCTCTATCCCAGTACATCAGCCTGAAGACATCAAAGCAATCTGAGAGACGTTCAGTTTTGTTGCAAGTGATTTTCACGCTTTTTGCATAGTTCATTTTTTGTGATAATTACACGGGTAAAGTTCACTTCGCAGCTTTCCAAAAACATATTGTTTGTGCTGTGCAGCATGGGCCATAGACTACCGTCTCAGCATGGATCGGAGAACAAACATCTGCTGGGCGGTTTGTGGGTGTAAGCAGCAAGTTTTTAAGTGTAACGGAGGAAAGCATAGTAGGGTGCAGTATGGTAATATTACGCAGTACCATACACTAAACCAACACACTGATGCAGGCGATAACTCACAGTCAGACATATGAATGACCTTATGGGGAGTGTCCTGGAGATCACTAGGAGAACTGACGTTGGCTTACTCCCCATTAATAGGACAGTTGAGTATAGTTTTTGGCATGTCATCAGAACCGGCCGAAAACTCAGTCTTGCTACGGTGTCAGACAATGAGAAAGTCCGAACAGAAAAGTTGTACCAACATGGCAACTTCCTCAACTGGGACTCGGTGGTCTTAAAGTGACGTCACAACTGTTCCTTTCTGAGTAGTGAGAGGAGGTCGACTAGCAGGCGACTAGAAAATCGTCCGGCATCGGGATTAGTCTTTCATAGCATTACTGAAGACGCACGCGACGAGAAACTGTCTAATGAACTTAGAATGAACAAACATCTTTAATGACGAAAGACTAACACGGACTTTGGATCGTAGGAACTGGAACAATTCACACTATACTGCCGACAGAGTAGAGGGGACTTCATCTCAATATATGGAATATTCAGTCAACCTGTTCACCCGTTAAAAAAACATGTTTCCTTCTTTCCTACACAAACACCTCAATGGCATCCGCCGAAGCTTCAACGTCGGCTGTAGGGGACACACTGTTGGCGTTCTGAAGCCCGTCGCAACAACGGCATCAGTTTACTTCAAGCGCATACTAAACACAAGCCCGACAACAATCCGAGTCGTCAGGCAGCATGATTGTCGAGATCACCATGACAAAGTGAAGGTATGTTTGACCTTTCATCTGTTGTTAGTAAGCTCTTGGTCGCTGCTCTCTGAACTGTGCCTGATAGGCCATCTTTGGTTTTTTTCTCCCCATTTCTGTCCAATTTTCCATCAGACGCAATCTTGTTGCTGTTGCCCTATAAAAACTGAACAGTTCTCCCGAGTTCTTCATTTTTTCCGAACCGTCCAATGCAGCTTCGGTTAAACATACCAGTAAAGGGACTGGATTTGACGAGCGCATCGATAAGAATTAAGCGCATTATCTGCAGAAGGGTACGGTCAATCAGGGTCGATAACGCAAACAAACTGACATGTCAGTGCAGTGACCACTCGGACCGCACGCTGCTTTAGCATCAGAGTGAAGCATGTTGTTTAGGTGCGTCACACGTTAAAACAAACGTGTTACATATTGATCCGAGCCGACCCATTAGAAAGCCAAGACGTTGGCACCAATTGTAGTTTTTCATTTTACTGATGCATCTTGTCTATGAGATAACCAATAGAAACACAATAAAACTGGGATTTGCCTGGTACCACAAGTTTGCTTCTGATTTCGTTTCGAACGGTAGCGGCATTTTAACAATATCCACCCTCAGCTCCAGGCTGTAAATCTCCCACGAGTTCTAACATTACTAACGCATTTTATTACCACAGGTCTCCGTTTGACTATTTCAAAGATAGGAATACATTTTCCGTTATAAAGGTATCCGTCATCCCTTACCTCAAAACTGCCTACGATGTGGTAGTTCATTTATAAGTGAGTCATATGACGGGGCAATTGTTCGGATGTACTGCTGTAAACTGATATTCACTTTCGCCCTCTCTGTCCAGTTTTTTGGGCATTTTAAAAACATTCGCAAGCTTATTCGTTCACTAACTAAACAACTTGGCAACTTTATATATGGTTTAAGGTGCCCCATTCAGAGTGAGTTGAAGGCGTGTTAACCAGAGTAGTTATTATGCGCTTGTCAGGTATGTCTTTTGATGAATCCTAGCCCCGTTTGTTTTAAAATCAAATTAGGACACGTGTTAACGCTTGTTTTAATGAACTATCTATCCCACTTGAAAGTAAACAAAACTTTTGACCAATTGTTGATTGCCCATTGAATGCGATGACTGACTTTTCTTTCAGGACACTTGTTAAGCATGATCAGAGATCGGAGAGCACCGCCAATCTTGCCTGAGTAAACGGGTGTTTCCAGTTGATGGTGATGTCCGTGAAGTGAACCAGGCGATGACCTGAGAATGGACATATGGGTCCCTCAATTTAGAAGTCTGTGTGTCACACAGGCGCATGCGTGATGAGGTTTCTCATAAGCATTGAGAATGCGTGAGGCGATACAGCTAACCTAGCTAGGCTGATATGGGTTTTGCGTGTCGCCCGACAGAAACCTCTCGACAATCTCGAGTACCAGTCGTAAGCTTTGCAACTTATTTGGGGAAAACTTGACGTGATCAGATGGTGCACAAACGATATATTTGTCCTAATTGACCGGGCTGGCGTTTACAATCGCGTCAGAACTGCTCGTCAGACGAAATGACGATAGAATCAACGCAGTCGATCACAAATCAATACTCGGCCAGAGATCGTCGTGCGTACATTCGCTAGGGTTTGGGAAATCAAACTCTCTTCGGGCGGCGTGAGCCTTTATAGGTGTCATAATAAATCCAGTACTTTGGCGGATGATGTGTCCAGTTCGAAACAAACGGTATATCAGTTAACATCACCCAAACGTTCCCAGTGTAAGGTAGTCTAACAACAATTGTTCACCCTTTTTACGAGTGTTTATCCGTCAAGTTCCTCAGTCTTCTGTGGTTATTAGATAGTTGTGTCCTCAGTTAACTTGCAAAGGTAAACCTCCTTCCGAGATGTAAATGGGATGACAGAGTTTTCCATATGATGGCAAGGGTTGTGTCACTTATATCCGCTTCACAGAGGAGTCGACCTTTGGAGCTGTACTTCGAATCGTTTCGTCACATGATGAGGATAACGGCGAACGGATTGTAGGAGTGCAAAAAAATCAAATTGGAATTGTTTACATTAAAGAAATCTTCAGAATTCCAAAAATTTAGTTTGTTTTCCCTACCTGAAAACCAAAAACAATAATTTAGTAGCCAAAAGCAATTGTTTAACAGTCTATATCGATTCGCGGAAGGTTTTCCTAGACTTTTAACTGACTGGTGTTGGTGCTAACATGATCGCCTTTGAGTGTCAAATGATGTCTTTTAAATACCAAATGGAAGAAAGTATTGTAAAACAACCGTAAACAGATGAGTCACTCGATACCGAAACAGTGGTAACGTCTGTTATTTAAAGTAGGTAGAGCGAGAGACAGTTCCAGTGCAGTGGACGACCGAAGATAGCAAAAGGTGGTCAACCGTAAGTGATGCTCAAAGGTGAGCACGTTGTGTAAAGTGTACGTAGCTACGGGGTTCAAGGTACAGTCACAATAATATTCCCGCCAAACGAAGGACAATAAAAAACTGCACTTGTGGATGATACAGGTGTACGAATTACTAGGACGATGGAGCCGAGTGCCCTGACCTGAAATGTATGTAAGCCTTCGTGCCAACTAGTCTGGCTGTTGTTGCAGCGTGGTGTTGAGATCGTTCGCCAACTGGAGGCCTATACTTTTCCGTTCCGGATTTCGTATCAGGGTGAATACTTTGGATACGATCTGTGCGTGCAGCTAATGTGAGTCGAGTGTACTTTGCGATTTTTAACTTGGTGAGAGGACCTGGTCATGGAATTAAAAAACGATTACTGTGTCTCCTCTCGAAACGTTCAAGCAGTCTGAGCGTTACGCACAAGCGAATGTGGCTGATCGTTTGAACGTGATAATTCGGTCGTCCTTAATGTGAGACATTGTTGCAGTGACCAGCATGGTTGTCTCATGAAATTGGGCCAGAAAACAAATTCCGTATGTGGTAAAGATATACCGTACTGACGAACTTCAGCATGAGCGAAACTCAGAGTCTACACTTCTTTCCAAAAGTGATCGGCTGAAACGTCATGTGAAAGCTCTAGTGAAATGTGAGTGATGTCCATTCCAAAGTGTGTACTCCTCATGCTTAGTCCGCTTCGCCGAGCAGAGGTTAACGGGAGCACTTTTTTCAAAAATGAACCACAAGTCGAAGACGCAAGAATAAGTGGTAAGATGTGCAATCAACAGTTGGACACTTTAATGGATGAAATCGCCTGCAAACAGTGACAGCGACGTTAAACGCTAATCAAGAACTGACAGTATTAATGACGACTAATAAATTACTGCATAGATTTTCATTCACGAATTAGAGTTTAACAAACGGGGTTCCTTCCTACACCCTGGAATAAAGAATGTACTTCAATCCATCCTCAAACAATGAATATAAGAACGATGACCTGACCTAATGTAGATTGTCATCTCCAGGCTGCAAATATTGTTCAGCATAGTGCGAAGATGTGCGTGCCAGCAAGTCAGATGGCATGCTCACGAACACCTAAGCGAACCTTGTGGTGAGTTACCGGATCCCAGTCAAGACGGTGACTACGATAGAAGCCGTCAAAATTGTTTGAAACAGATCGCTGACTCGGTCGAAGTTAAGCTCGGACCAATCCTCAAACATAGTACTGAGCAGCAGTAACTAGGCATCATGTCGACGAACCTGTAAAAGAGGCTGATGGTTCGTATACGCGGACCCAAGTGTCACAGGTTTGGTCCCATCCACACCTTCTTTATGGGATCTGAGCTTCACTCAGCTAACAAAATCAACAAGCAAGGTGCTGTTCAGCAAGCAAAGTCTTCCTTCCACAACTTGACCCATTCTGCATGGTTTTAGTCCACACATCGTTTTTTGTTCGCTGAGCACAATCGTTGCACAAGTGGTCATTGCTTTGAGATGGTTCTAATTATCAATAACCAAGGTCTGTGCTTGGGTTTAGTTATCAAACCGACACAAACAGCTTGACCAATTCGAACTTTCATGTGTCCAGTCAAATTTTCCCGACCGGTTTGACAAATGAAGAGCATTTTGGCGAATATTTGTGACCACATCTAACGCAGACACACCAAAGCGTTCTGCTACGTTGGTCTATGCATTTCGGAGTATTCGCTCATGACTCAAAGCGAACACAAGGTTCTCTTTCTATTTGACAGTAAAGTTGACTAAAAATGGACAGAGTTTGCTAAATAAGCTGTGGAAATAGAGTAAAACAGCAATTCTTGACAAAAAGAGACTGCGAAATGCCCAGTTGTGAAAAGTCGTGTAGATATTACCAAATAATTCAGACCTACTCAATATTCATGGTCACGGGCGTTGATTAATTGCAACACTCCAATCATTGCGTCATGTTAACAATAGGTAGCAGTGTGTGTAGCACTCACACGCAACGGTGACGGAATGTATAAATATGACGAATTGAGCAGATCGAATTCGAAATTACCATCAGGATATCTAGTGCGTTTGTTTCACGTGCCCTGGAAAGGGTCAAACTGTAGTTTGGTGATTTCATTCGAAAAAGTTCGGTTGGAACGTCCAGCTGAACGTAGAAGCACCAATCACACATCACCTTTGTTCAGGCCATAATATTTGTTACCACAGAACAAATGTGCAGGCTAAAGCACTGTGACAGACGTAAAATGACTAACTTACCCAGACTAGAATTATGCTTCTAAATTACTTGCCTACAAATTTTTAAACGTTTTCAACGTGACTCCTTTGTCCGTCGGCAACAATAAATCAGAGTTTGCAAAATGCAAAATCGATAGGGGCCAGATAGGGAGTGGTAAAGTTGGGGACAACAAACCAGTTGTAACTAACGCAAACCGGTGCAAACATCCGACTTCGAGGCTGTATACGCTCCGAACGTGCAATTATGAATCGATATTTGGGCACCATGTGTGCATCACAGCAGGGATCGGTTTGATTGTGCACCGGTGTTTTAGTACCTGTGTGTAGGTTTGGTGCAAATAGTCAATCCGTGGGAGGTGTTACTATGTCAAGTAATATTTGGTCGGTGTTTTTGTGGAATGTCGTTTGGGTTGCAAATATATTTTCAAAAAGTCGACATTTGGTTGAACAGTTTTCCGTCAAAACATTCTTTTGATGAAACACTACAGTCTGTATTTTCGAAAATACCATGCAGTTGCTGATAATGTCAAGCCATCAGGACATCGATACGTTTGTTAAAACGTACTGATTAATTGTAAACTTTTTACTCGCAGAATGCACGACATCCTAGTAAGGACTCCAAACCTGACACTGTTAAACTGAATACAATCGTCATTAAGTGTCTTTTGTTAACTCAACTATCGGTATCAAGGAGTTGAGCATATCAGTTAGTAATATCTGATACCGGTTTCACACCGTAACTAAGGCGGCCAACTGCCTTAAAAACAGTGGTAAAATTCATCACCAATTTAGTTGGTTTCCGTAACAATTAAGGCCTTAATCACTGGGTTAATCCCACTCACCCTAACCGAGATTTGCAGTACGTCAAGGCTTGAACTCAACAGCACCTACCTCAGAAGCGTTGCGCATGTTAACAAACTAGTTTTAGGTATATCTCAACTGCAGCTTGCAGACCTCAGCTGATAGAAATAACGTTTGTATTGTGAATGAAACGTCGTGTTTATTCAAATGTCTTTTGTTGTTCAAGAATTATCTCGCTGCTATTGGAAAAGTGATTAGTTTCATTTTGTGGCCACGGAAAATTGCGTTGAAACAAGAGGGACATAAGCGGTGGCAGGTGGATTAATTGTCGATGCAGCAACACGGTGTTTTTATGAACGTGCACAGATTCAGTGATCTAACAATCACTCAAAGGACTACAGTGATCAATTCTATTCCCGACCACGTCAAGCTAACTAGTGCGTTGAATTTGGATAATCATCCAGTTAGAAGTTAAATTATATTAAACAACGACGATATGAACTTCGATTGTAAAGTCACTCATTCACAGAAAGACTTACTTGTTTTAATAAACAGTTCAACCAGCGTTTGTAAACCCGAATCTGCGTTTCCAGTCTCTTGGTGTCTAAAAAATAAACGTTGGAACAAGTATAGCATGAAGATATTTATAGCTCGTAACCCTTGTTAAATTAAATGTATTTATTGATCTCGAAGCCCATTCAGTCAACTCACAAATGGATGAGCTTTTGTGAATGAGAGTATCAACGAGCAGTAAAGAGATCCTCTTGATTGTGCTTATTCATTTTTTTTAAAGTAACTAAACGAACAGCGATTTTTCTGCTCGAGCAAACGAAGTACCACTTGTAGTTTGGCCTGCCCCTAATGACCGCATACTAATGGAACGGCACACCTTTTTGCAATCACAAATGACCGAAATGAAAGCGTAGTTGAATAAACTGCATTTCTGCCGAATAGTACCAAACCTGTAAATTATCAATTGGACCGTTGTGAGTGGGTCGTCAGTTCTTGCTATACTGACATTAGGTCACAGAAAATTTGCGCCAATTTTAACCGATCACGATCACCTCATTCGGTTGACGTTATTATCATGGATTAGGGTGTTAACAACCAGACTACTTGTTTACCTATAAAGCTGACTACCTTAAACTAAATGCACATTCATGATTCTACTCCTGATGATGGTAAGCATTTAAATAGATTGAAAAATATTTCAGTCATCTTGACACCACACTTGACCTGAAACAGGCAGGTAGTGAATAATGAAATTTTGTTTTTTAAAGTTGAGGCCACTAAAAGTTTAAACCTGGCGAGCAACCTTGTTTGTCGTGTATCTTTCACAGATGTGAAAATGGTAGCCAAGGAAAGATTAATGGTTTTTTGCTGTGTGTGTATCTTCTAACATTCTATACAATTCAAACATCTTGCCAAAAATGTGCAGTTATTTGACAACTCTTCAAGCGTCACCCACACTCAACACCACTATAGCTGATGCACAATCAACAATCCAAACAGGAGAGTAATAGATGAAGCCGTGAGATAAACAAAGGAGATGAGCTGAGATTAAATTCATTAAAGATTGGTGTCCTTATTCAAAAACTGAGCGTCAAACGGCGAATGTGGACAAAGTTGAATTAATCAAACACTGGTCTTATGCCCGTCTCAAAATCACAAATAACTCAACCAACCGAATTTAACATGCATGCCACTAAAAACGTTCAACTGTCGTCATCGATAGGTCTTCGATCACAGTCTGTGTTAGCCACACGGGCCCATCTTCTAGGAGAAAAGGTGATCTTCAGAGGTTAACCTATAGCTTATTGGCTTTCTTGTCCCCATGAAAATTCACCGTTTGTTTACTTCATACTTTAAACTAATTGGCTGTGGTATCCATAGAGAGCGTGACGAAAGATTACTGAGCAGCCGCGATAGCTCATCAAACTCGTAAACGGTACGCTGACCACAAGCTGAATTTTTTTATAGCATGAAAAATTCATCATTCCCTGTCCAATAATGCAACCCGGAACGTGAGTACAAATTTCGAGGATGAGGCAGGTGTGGAGGATTGACATATTTCACCCTGTATAGTCACGGTTCTGCAATCAAAAAGGAAGGCTACCATAGTTATAGTCCTCCCTTATGTATCGGCGACATGCTTTCCCATTTTCAGAAATGACAGTTCTAGGAGCACTACCCAAACCGTGAAAAGATGATTTCACGTTACATCCTTAATAGCCAAACAGGTATTTTTGTTGCGATCTTGTGAGTATATAACCGTAAAAAACTGTTTGTAGTTTGCAATTTCAAAGCGCATTCAGGGCAAGTTAGAAAGCAAAATATCGTTTGCTATCATTCTCACTGTCTACGGTTTTCAAAGTGATGCCAAGTAATGCATGATTAAAAGTCTGTTTTTCTATACCGACATTCGATTAGTGTGCCCTAGACAGCTCTTATCTAGCTGTGGTCGATAATCAGCTCAATGCGCTCAACAAGCTGAACCAACTGTGACGCGAAATACGAGTGACTCAAACTGAAAAACCCATTTACGCATTTGGTGTCAGAATCAAACATAACGAAATATCCCTGCTCATGAACTCAAATGACACGTTATGTTGTCCCTTTAATATATCGTATTTATTTACTCAGTCACTTGTTCCTGTGGAGCAGGTTAGACTGGTCAAACGTCAAGGCAGCTTTCGAAACGAATCCAAGAGTACTATCCACGGTGGCTATGGCACGGAGAAATACAATCGGTCAACAGAGCTGTCCCTGCTCATCCGGTTGAAAGCTGGCACCAAGTGAACACTGATCAAACCTTCAAAATGATATATCGCGGGCCGGGCAACCCATCCAAAACTGTCCGAATGATAACACTTTGTACTGCCGAGGCTATCGGAATCAGGTTGCTTGACCCGATATTATGTCATCAAAAACGGTTTCCTCAGACTCTGCACCTACCACGGCCACAAATCCATCGGGTCGATGGCCAATCTGCGCGGACAAACCCATGGACAAGCGTGAAGTAACCGACCAATCAAACGATCGCCAATTGACTGACCAGTGACCTGGTTTCCCCGTAATAAGTCTGTTCAATATCTCGATCCAACTCTACCAGCTCCTTATCTAATTAAACGGGCCTGAAGATGAACTGTCGAAAACATGTTCGTCTAGATGTCTCCATTCACACAATACTGATCTAGATGATAGGAGGTTACCGAAGTCGAACGAAATTCTCACAAGACAAGGAAAATACGAAGTAACAGGTGGAGCTTACTTTATGTGTACAATCAACCTACTAAGTAAAAACGTGATTAGTTTGATGGTTACTGAAGTTTCGCAAATGTTGCGTCGCCAAATCAAGCCTGACAATCGACGATGCTAGCTCCTTCCGGGTATTTGCTGTTAATTTGCCTGATTGTGTGACTGTTTATTAAACCCATTTCGGTAAGTGTTTGGCAATCCTGGTTCCAAGATGGCGGTCATTTCCATGACTGACTCATCGCGGTCATTTCGTGTTCCGTTCCCTACTCAAACAAACGTTTGTTACGGTGTGCCCAGGCCACTGTCATCCCACCTTGTACATACACAAAGAACTGCATGTGGCGCTGATGCTGACGTAGTAGCGACCGATCTGGCTTTAAACTGTGACCTTTTGTAATTTTTCTGTGGTTTCGAACTCTGCACATTTTAACTCGTCTGCAGTAAAATCCCGTAAGGATGCATCGAAATCTGCTCGAGCATAAATCGTGTCATGTCAGTCTTTTGTCTGCTCTACTCAAGTTTAAATTTATCAGCAAATCTCAAGAAAGGTTCAGAAATGTCACAAGCTGATGCCAGTAATATAATCACCGTATCAAGTGAAATAATATGAGTACACCAGTCAACTATGTACCATGTCTCGATAGTGTACAACACTGTGCAAACTATCAATTCCTAACTCAGGTTCATATGGGCTGTCCGTTTATTTTATTCCTAACGAACTCGTTTGTTCTGACATGTTCCGTTCTCATTGGATGGAAAGGTGTCACGGGTCGGACATCTACAAAATCTCTCTTTAACTCAGTCGTACACAGACGTCAGATGAGTACACGTGTGTGTGTGTGTGTTGTATGGTCATCTATGCCACCGGAAATGGACAATACCCATAGTGATCGGTATTCACTGCGCACAGTAGGAATCTGGGGAAGCAACCAACTGAGCTCCATTCAACGGAAATGTGGCCAGTATTCTCGCCTGGCTGATTACCATGGATTGCAGTCATCAATTAAGACGTCGATTCTGACATCTTGGTCAATGAAGCTTTCCAATGAAATCGGAACGTGCGACCAAACTTAGTGATTAACGTACGGTTTAGCTGAACCGCTCAGCGGTAACGTTACGATCAATGATCATACGGTCACTGGTGCGGGCTCTGGCTGCAGCGGTTGCTGTTGTCTCTGTTTGGGGGGCTTGGTAGTACTCATCTCACCTATGGCCTTGTAACGTAAGGGTTAAAAGCTTATGACACTGATCTCTTTTTACAACTGCGGGGTTCAACATAGCGTCAGTGGGCATGGAGACGTTAGAAATGAGATATAACATTTCATTTACCCAACTGACGACTATCAGTCCATATAATAGACACTGTGGAGTAGTGTTAATACAAAGATGTACATAATACCTATCGCTGAGGATAATCTGAGCAAATACAAACTGCTTGTTGAAGGCTGATTGGTCCATGAACTCAGGGGGACTAGTTGATTGAAGAGCCCAGGAAAAACGGCCGCGGTACGCATACACTGAACCCTACTTTCATGTATAACTTGAATGAAGTCGAACATGACGCATTATCGTGAACATTTGACGGTTATCTAAGGTAAACTACAAGCACGCTTACAACGGGAGGGCCTGGATCTAAACTGTCCGACAAATATGTTCCATCCATGAATGAATACAGTAGTCTTTAAACCACATTAGCATACCTGAAAAATCAATGGATTGATGCACTGAAGTGTGTGAGGTTCATTACACACATTTTATCACGGTATAGTCATGCACTGAGAATGAAACAATGGAATTACTCATGCTAATTAATGGAAATGCAAACTAATTAGACTAATCTCCATTCATTACGTATACAGGTGAATAACGAATTTAACTTGAAAAGCCAGTCAGCTGGTTGTGACCTACGTGAGAGAATATGAAAAAGTGGGCTATTTTAGCATGCCCAAGATCGTGCCAAATTTTGAGTGAGTGGAGTGTAATGCGGTCCTGATTTTGCTGTCGTCTAAGGAGCTGGCACTAACTATAGTACAGAACTGATAGCTCCCGTAAGTCACTGTGAGCATAAGAAATTGAGTTATGCCAAACAAGACATGTTTCACACAAACGGATTATAAAATCCTGTCGTAAGACAAACAGAATCACAATAAAAGCGGATGAGCCTGTCACCCTCATAGATGGAGCTGGTCACGTGCGAAAAACCAAGTATCTCCGCTTAGCTGACTGCCTGAGTAACAGTGGACTATGTTTGTTCGGTCGGTCGTCCAGCCGATCAGAGTTTCATACAGAAATGTACATATAAAATGTTTCTGATGATTGATTACTTCTGTACATGTTTCCCCCAATGAAAATAGTTATTACGAACATCATAGGTCCCCCATTCCCGGATGACCGAACGTTTGTTCTGCCAAGGAGGAAGTGGAGATGATTTGTGTAAACAGAAATGGTGAGCCTTGTCATCCTAGTTCCTCAGTGATCAGAGTTAGTCACAGTGGCAGTAATACTGTTCTGGCAGTCAAGAGTTCATGGTTCAGCATGATGGGCAATTAACTCTTGTCTAAGTCTGGGCGGACAGAAAGCAGTCCAGCGAGTGTGTAGGCATGCCGGTTCACAGTAGCTACCGATGGATAGTACAATAGTGATATGTTTGCTATCTGTCTTCTGTGTTTTAGTCGAACTGTTTACGGTTTCGAGTACTGATTACTGCATCTTTCATTATTGAATGATTATTATGTACCCGTCACTACTGTCTGCGAATTGAAGTCTCTCAGTTGTGTACTTTCTACCAAAAGATTCTCAGTAACCTGAGAAACCAACGGCAGTCTTGATGAGACCTAAACAGTAATCTTGAACGTACGTATGCGGACTGCGACAAAACTACCGGATCAACTAATTTTTCAGTTGTTTTTTAATATAAGATATGGAATATCTTTTTGCAAACTACGGCTCTGAGTCTCTACTGAGCAGAATTTATGAGAGTAGATTTTCCCTTGTAATATGATTATGGTAACTTTAATTGATGTGACAGGATCACTGAGACAGATAGAGCAGATGGCGTGCTTGGAACATGTCAGTGGACAGTCAACTAAATTTGAAACGGTATTACATCACTACAAACTGCATCTGGCAATCTTTGCAAACACACACTCACATCATAAGACTCAAGGTGTATCATTCTTCTTCTTGCTCAATCCTACGGGTGTACATAGAAAGGCAAGAGTTTAATTCGTTTAGCAAGCCACTAGCTCCCAGAGGTCCGCAACTGATTTCGGACTCAGACCGCAAGCTGTGCGTTCCAAAACTTTAGTCTTATAAGGCCTAGTCACTCACTGATTTCCTGTCGGCAACGGACAGATCCTCACATTCTGCTCCACTTAACTGTAAAACGAGATGACCCAGCCTGCTGACATAACCTGTCCCATTTCAACCTTGATTTAAGACAGCCGGTTAACCCAAGGTTACCACTGAAAACGCATTAATCTGTCGTTATATGTCTGCTTTCAGTCGCTCGTATCGGGTGGCACCAGCGTGTAAGTAACGAGGAGGTTAGAAAGCGGGTGTTTGGTAGTGATTGCCAAACGAGTTCTTTTTTCCAGTCTCTACGTTTGCACAGGCTTAGATGGTTAGGTCATGTATTAAGAATGCCAGTTAGTCGTCTTCCACACCGAGCACTGTTCGCTGACACTGCGACCGACTGGTGTAAGGTCCGAGGTGGACAGATAATGACGTGGCGTAGAGAAATGAAGTCGTTCACCAAGGGGTTGCCCACTGTAAATCGAGTTCGTCTCCTGGGCTGGGGCCCTCGCGACTCACAGAGTNATTTTCAATAGTTAGGTGCCTTCCCGTCCCCTTCTTTTTCCTTCTCTCTTTCTATATAGGGTTTGCTGTTTCTTCATGGTTGTGTGGCAGTTAAGCATTAGTGTTAACCACTGATGTATTGCTGTCTATGATGATGATGATAATGATGAGATGGTTTTCGAAAAAACATCCTTCTTGTTAGAAGTAATGTCAGTCACACATCCAGAAAGCAAATCCATATAAATGGGGTTTTTCATCATCAGGTGTAATTGTGCACCGCGGATAAATTCCGACACAATAACGTTTGGTCAACTAAGAGCGTAGTATGACTTGGTGACGATTTAATAAGATCAAAACTCTTCATTTTTTGTGTACCAACAAGGAAATCCTGCAATTTTCGCTATGGAGTTCACGTCACAACTTTTATCCCGAACGTCAATTTATCGGTAATCCTTATTCAGTTACACGCGAGCCAAATAAATAGTCGCCTACCATATTATGACAGAGCACTTGAACATTCTTGTTAACTTGCGTGGTATCCATGTGCAGCACTTTCCGATCTTAATACTGGCACCTGTGTTACTTCATTGCCTTGTGACGTTTTTTGGAACCATGACGATTGAAGTATAGTTTTCGGCTCATTACGTGAGCATTATTTATTAGTCGAAACGTTCACGTTAATGATCAGTGATAATCGGGCAACCGCTGTGTTTGGAAATTTTGAATACCCTTTATCTAGCTCATCGAAAGGGCAGGAAGTACACTGTGAGATGCAAACACTTCGTTTATTCTCACCAGTCGATTACATAAACCATACGGTTACGTAGGTTTAGAGCATGGCGAGAAAAGAGTGAAATGAATGAACGTCATGAGTAGTCGGGGATTTGGTTTATTTGCAAGTTGACCATCACTCACATTTGATCGCAGCCTTCGCATTCAGATAGACTTTCCAACCAACCTCTTTCGAAAAGAAGCACTAGACCCGAGTTTCGCTCTCATTAGAGCTCATGATTGGAATGGCCGTAGTTCAAATCCCGGCCGTGGCAAGGATATGCACTACTGATGTGCTCTAATGAAAGCTAAACTCGAGTCTAGTGCTTCTTTTCGAAAGAGGTTGGCTGGAAAGCCTATCTGAATGCGAAGGCTGCGAGCAAATGTGAGTGATGGTCAACTTGAGAATGAACGTCACATGGATGCTACCGGGGTTAGACAAACGGTTTCAATGTCACGGTAACGAAGTTGATTGCGTCGGCACCTTATACCAATAGAGGGCCGGTGGGTGGCACTTGATTATGAACGCCTCGGAGAACGCGAACAACTTAGGTTTGTGATTGTGTAATTGAACCGTAAACGAAGTGACGGAATTAGCTACATGACCTGTTGCGAGTAAGTGTTTGGCGATCGAAGACACCGGATTATTTGTGTAGATTTATTTTGGTTCATAATATTTCTTCATCCATTACTGCCGTCTTATGTGTACGGAAAGTATTTCGTTTGAGTTCGATGGCTGCGTTTATTGATTATAAGCGCAGCTATCGGACAGCAACAGCACTGGACAGCTCGTTCGGTGCAACATTGTTGTTGTGGTCCAATATGGACTATCGGATTGTATTGACCGTTCTTCGCCTTATAAACAGTAGGTCGGTGACATTCTAATATTCACTTAGTTTGATCATTTCATAACTCTTCTACATCATTTTAATTTCACTCCGTGAAATCTCCGTGTCACCCATGAACAATAGTTAAATAACTCACTGCTATTCTTAGACGTCCCTAATTTTAGGCGCTAAGACAGTACGCTTAGCCGGTCTGTTTATCGGAAAACCACATGAAGTGGGCAGTACTTACAATTCTCTTCATTTGTGCCAGCGGCCTACAAACGTAGTTTGGTGGGAACGATTGTTCATCGAGAAAGGAAACTGTGCACATTCGACCGCCTAAAGTCTGAAGAAGAGTTCATGGGGAGTGTTCTGTTTTTGAATGGGTATCCGGTCAAATTTGTTGAAATTCATTGCAAGAAACGAGTGGCTAGCTTCCAACCACAGTCAGCGCTGAAGAAGTGGGCTTTCGTCAACCCTCCTAACAGAGGAGATTACAATATGACCGATGTAAATCGAAAGTAGAAATCTGACACTGATTGCACTTATCCTGTAGCAGAATTGCGTTCGCTACTTTCCATCCTCAAGATGAGTCTCTACTGCCCCAATTGTTTTTCTCCGGAAACTCTACCTCATATGTCATCTACCAGTTCACCTGCAGTTGCGTCAACTCACACACTGCCAGAACGGACCAAAACTTACGACAGTACCTAGTGCGAACAATAACTCAACGCGAGTCAGTATACGAACAGAAATCCGGCGTCTTCGATCGTATAACATTTAATCGCAACACGTCATGTAGCTAATTCCGTCACTTCGTTTACGGTTCAATTACACAATCACAAACCTAAGTTGTTCGCGTTCTCCGAGGCGTTCATAATCAAGTGCCACCCACCGGCCCTCTATTGGTATAAGGTGCCGACGCAATCAACTTCGTTACCGTGACATTGAAACCGTTTGTCTAATCCCGGTAGCATCCATGTGACGTTCATTCATTTCATTCTTTTCTCGCCATGCTCTAAGCCTACGTAACCTAATGGTTTATGTAATCGACTGGTGGGAATAAACGAAGTGCTTTCATCTCGCAATGTATGACATCTCTGTTGACAGAAGATGTACCTCTAACGAAAAGCACAGGTGTTGTGGTGGCCATAGACCTGTAAGGGGTGTTAGGATGTCACCTGAATTTTGTCGCCGTTAATTTGGATATGCGGGTGATTAAACCGATTGCAGTAAACTTTTGACCGAATACACTATTCGAAAATATGAATGCTTGGGACGGTAATGCGTAGGCGTTCACTGGTCTGAACGAAAATATCTGGGGGAATGACCTCTCTTGAGCATTTCGACTAGTTTTGTGAAGCAAAGCATTCTCATGGTAACACAATCAAGTTATCTGGGCCCCTGGTTTATCAAACTGTTCTTATCCAAAGATGAAATACTTCCACTAAAGAAATACTCTTGCTTTCTTCGAGTGGTGGTTTGTATTTATCTATTCACAAAACAAACACTACACCCAAACTGCCAACGATTGCCCGTATCATAATGACCTCAAGCGACGTATAAACTAGTGTATTGTTCTGTTTCACGCAAACTGATGTAGCATCATAATGAATAGACCAGATGCACAACCATTATCGACCTAACGATTAATCTTTAATTGATCACATAACCTAAAAATGATTCGGCAAAGTTCGCGGAGGTGGTATTCAGATACGAAAGTCCTACAAAAAGCAGATCACCTTTTATCCACCTCGTTCATCTTTGTGTGAAGATCAAGAGACAAGTGTTTTTTGCGAGAAAAACTAAGTCGGGGGCCTAACAGAGAATCGATATTTGTTATGATGTGGTCAGCTGTGACGCAGATAATCAGGCACAATTGATTAAACACAAACGGTTTGTTTGACTGAGCGCTCACATCAATTGAAGTCGAGCTGGAGATTTATCAACTGAAATATAGTGTACAGTGGAATTCCTATGAAGCCACTGTTTACGGTCAGTTTACTAATGAAACCACAACGTGAGCAGCCGAGATACTCTTCTGAAAAACGCAGTTCATGTACTGGACTTCTGATGTCCCACGCGTGATCAGTAATAACACAACATTGTTTAACATCATAATCAGGTTTGACTTGGTACACGTGTTGAAACCCCTTGTTCGAGTGACTTATCGATTGTTACTGGGCACCGACTTGTGTGACCTCAACATACACGACTTCCTGTTTATGCCGCTAGTGATTGTCTTGTGAAGCAGCGATGTGGATGAGGTTCAGCTAACCGGATAATGTATCAGTGAAAATAAGTTCGTTTGCCACACTGTTTTCATAATTACCCAAGATTATTTCGTTTCCCACTCGTAATATGCAGTCTGGAAAACAGGTCAATTTTTAACAGTTGATAAACAATCAGGTAGGTGTGATCAATCTCCGGTGACAATACGGACGCCTTAATCCAAGGGGGATTATGGAAGGTGGAGCCATTTTTATGAAAATTCGTACTGTCGTTGGTTCACACAAATTGGACACCAATCATAACTGATAGAAGCTTTCACATAGACTTTCTGACCACCTATTTACACTCAGTTCTGTTGTTTTTAGAGGTGGTCAGCAGTGCATATGCTTGCCCTGGACCGGAGACGAACTACAACAACATTTTCATGGGGCATCTGTGATGACCACTGCTTAATCTTATCTACTCTGCTCACGGGCACAGAAATCCAACCGCAAATCAAGTATCGTCTGAACACTAGTCGCTTGTCGGTCGTACGTTGTTTTTACTTACGGGCATACTGACACACATGCAGAAAGACACGTAATGCACAGTTTGGGAAGACAATGGTTTGGAATTCACTCGGATGCAGCCCAGCTATCGGGATATCGCGAAACGAGTAATATGGTCTTACGGTGAGGTGCATTAGGGTTTCATAGCTTCTTATGTAGGTAAGACTTGAAACGGAACCATAAACTCAAGAATCATATGATGGACTTTGAATGATGCACTGAGACTGAACAATACCAGGATATGGTCAAACATCAGTTGTTCGCGAACAAAAACTTAAAGAATCATGAAGGAAAAACACCGGATTTCATCGATCGAAACCTCGAAGGAGTTTCACCGTTCATTGTTTATCACAAAGCCAAACGACGGTTAGACGAATGTAAGATCTTATTTCCAGCGATGATAAGTTAATTTTTGACGGGCCTGGTGGACAGCTGAACGGCAGAATTAGTGGACACTAAACAAGAAAGTCGGGCTAGTATTTCACTATGGCACCAGCACCAGCCATAACGTTCACAACGGATGTATTTCAGGCCAAAATGGGAGTCAGTTATGGTGGTTGTAGTTAATCGCTGTCTTTTATAGCATAATTTTATACGTGTCTGTATGCGCCCTTTTGCTAACATCATCTGTATGTTTAAAATCATACACATCATTTTAAACTTCATTGATTATCGCGATAACAAACAGGAATTTTCGCTAACCACCTCCAGCTTTACATTCTCTGTCAAATTGTCGCCTGATAAATTAGTTGCATGATGAAATATTGTGGATCCGTGTTTTCGTCGACCTTCTAACGCTCATTTTTGCCTACTACATTGTGTGTGTGGTTAGTATTTCTCTAACGTCACTCGAATCTACTTTCTGAAGCTGTTTTCTTTTTTGCATATGGTGATTTCGCCAAACCGGACGTTCCTTATGTATTGCGCAAACTATCCCACTTGAACCATACACATTTTATTCTATCTGTACATACATTCCTGAGTCCGTAGTTAAATCTGTACTTGTTGTCGTTACAGTTTTTAAACGTTGTCCTTGGTTGACTATTACCTAGTTAATCAGACACCTACACACCACACCTTATGGCGCTGATCCATTATGGATTGCGTCCGTATAGGCATGGAATAGAGGAGTCTTGATTTGGGACACCGATTTCAATCTTTACAGCCGTCAAAACATAACCAATGCTTTCAACTGCAGGAACTTTTTCATCATACGGAAGTACACAAATGGGTTTATAATGTACGAATAAATAATCGGGGTGTGAATAAATCGTGTCCGTATAAGCAAGAAAAATCTATTCAACTTAAGCTGATATGCCTCAAAAACCATATGTACATGCACACTGAACATACCACCATGATTGCTCCGAGTATTCCAGTATCTGAGGGAAGATATTCTTCTTGCAGTTCTAGAACAATCACTGGCACCCATCTGAATAATTCCAGGTAAGATGTAACTCTCACATATCCCACTTACGCCTACTGAACATAAAATCTAGTAGATGGCACTGGTTCGAAGTAGTTTTGTTTATAATCTCGAATAATCTTTACATTTATTGGACAGGAGTCATTGCTTAACACTCTCAGTGGTTGGCTGTTCTAAAAAACGCACACCATTGCGCAGTGCGATCGAACAGGAATAGTCTAACATGACCAACATTCTCTCACAGTACTCAACGAGGAAGGCAACAATCAAGACGGCTGATTAAGTGTTCATGAGGAAAATCGATTTAGAATCTACTAACTGGCCTTGAACTGGACATGTTAAAGCCAGGGTGTGTTTGGCTTTGAAGTGGATTATGAGGACTTTTATCGTGCACCATGTTCGTTTACGTTTTTCATTAGAACCCTACCAGAGTCCCTATCCCCAAAGTAGAATTTCTGAGTACACAACCTCACCCGGGCGTGAATCGTAGAACTATCAAGTAATCGGTCTACGGAGCATGTCTGCTAAAACCTACATACCAAGATAAAAACGAAATAGTGAATGTTCAACATAATTTGAACATTGAGATCCTTGCAGTTCGTCCGTCGACTTTTGGAAGAACGCAATAAACCATCTTGAGGTGGACTCCAGTCGCATTTGTTCAAAATGTTCGCATTTCAACGGTACCTTCTGGAGCACATTTTTATAGAATCACTATGGGATTTTTACCTTGGGAGGTTTGGATACCATTTTTGCATCTACCGATATAACTGTTCTCTTACTCAATGCCAGTTTAAAGTAGTTCCGGGGTACTGTGGTATCGCTCTATAGCAATGGACTAACTCAAACTAAGCTGACGATAGTGGAGCAGACAGTACAAACCGAAACACCGCATTGAAGACAGCGAGGCATATGCGAGTAAATTAGCATGATTTATGGCCGAATTGACAGAGCAAATGGTAGCTGACCAGGTTCGGCGTAACACAACTACTGAAGAACGTATAGAAGAGATGCAATCTAGACAGAGCGTAATCCGACATTTTGGCCAGCACGGCTGTCTTTATGGTGCTTATTACGTGTTTGCTGACCAGACTTACTTTGGAAACCCGTCATTTTGAGCCTAAGCACAGAAGTAGGTCTTCATCTCGATGGTTCTTTATCCACTCCCTGTCTTATCTTGATGCGCTCCGTTTTAGCCGCCGTGTGAATCTAAAGTAATACTTCAAAACCCTTTGTGACACCTGAAGCCGGCATCGATTCACGAGTAACTGCCTTAAGTATACACTTGAGTATTATCCGAAAATCTTAAAATGAAAATAGTGCAGCCTCAGGTCTTGTTAGTGATAATCAATAAAGTGTGTCCTTTTCAAGAATGGTGTTGGTTCACGACCATGATGCTTCTGAGTCAAGCCTGTTAACCGCGTGAGGACCAAACTTAGATTACGGTCTGGACGGTGATGTGCGCTTCAGATAGGGACTCAAATTAACTGGTAAAGACCTGCAATGAGATAAGTTGCACTAGTCCAGACGTTCTATGAATTTAGGCAAACAGAGCAGTCTGCAGATACTGGTGGCGTTTCAATAAGCATTGGTTACTTGACCTTCAATGATTATCGATCAGTGCTGTGACCACCATTTTCCAATTTCCTCAAGTCGGATAGGCTAGCTAGCAGACATCGGTAACATCTAAATGAAAAATCAAAGAAATGACTGGAAAAAATGAGTTTACTAGGAAGTAGGATGGGGAGTCGAGTGCTTTGGGAAGAGTGAGTTCTTCGGGACAAAGTAGCTGCTGGACCAATAGTGACTTAAACTGTGAATAAGAGATTGCAAGAGGAATAACAATGAGCAAAACACCATTTGGCGGCTTCTCATCCACAAGTTTGAGTTTGTTTCGTCAGATTTTGCTTGTACTCTTATTTATGTCCAACCTTAAGGCAAAAAGGTAGGGAGAAAGAAAAATAAGACTTCACAAATGCAAACATAAATTTCCTGAATCATTCAGGGTTATTGTTGTGCACGACAGACTTGCCAGTGGCATGCAGCAACAGGCCGGAAGGAGTTAATGCTCAGCGGTTTTAGTGTACGTTTTTGCGGAGAGCTAGGCAGCCAATCATCTGGAGTGACACGTGACCTAAGTAGCAAATGAAAACAATCGTGAGGATCGTGTCTCACGGTTTAGTTGTACTCCCTCTTGTACTGCTTTGCGAATTTCGGTCTTGAAGAACAGATTACCTATCATATACATTCTGGAGGTATAGAAGAACTGTACGCGTTTGCAAAAGTAAACGGCCCCCAAGGTCAAAGGTACTGAAGGAAGTGCCAGCAAGTGATCACAATAGAATTCGCTACTAAAATTTTACTGGTGTTTGCCCAGAGATTTTCTAAAAGTGTGTGTGTAATGTGGCCACTTGCTACCGTATGTGTTTGCTACCCGAATTCATACATCACAATAATGTTCACTAAAAAATAGTGCCGGTAGAAATATTAAAATAAAATTTCAACACGGTTTAAAGAGGGGCATGGTGTCGAGAGGTTTTTCAAACATAAAACAGACATCACCTTCACTTTTTTTAAAGATCCTGCAACCAACAGAATTTCCCAACGTTTACGAAGCGCGCCCTCAAATCAACATCCCACAACCGGTTTCGTCCGCGTCAGGAATCTTCAGACAAGCGTCGTCCGAGTGGGAAATTGAACCAACCCTTCGAATTATCAACCGAAGCCCTTCTCCCCTTAATTACTAGCCCTGTGCTTGTCACTTTCGACCGGGAAATTATTACGTACTTGAAATGTAGCTAACTATATACCCAGTTGGTACAGACAGACGATGCCCTCCTAACCTTTCTAGTTTACGCAGGCTACACCACAAAGGCCAACAAGTAGCCAGTGCAAACTGTCAATCCGAAGAAGACTGTTTCCACTTACAACAACAAGTTGCAATTTAATCAAAGCAGCACTTCTACTTCACCTTGAAATGTCAAATAAATTTACAAAGCCTACCTCACAAGGACAAAAATAACCATATAATGCGAGTCAGTATCGGACAAGCAAGCGGGGTTATTTAAACCGATGTGTCTACCGTAACCGCTTGACAGCTCTTCTCCATTACGTGAACGATTATGCGTGAATCTTAATGCGTGGCAATGAGGCTCAAGTCACCTACAGACATCGAACATTAGAAACAGAAATGCGGTTAACCCAGGTAAACAAGAAATAGGTCACCTTGGGGTGCAATCACACTCCAGGTAACGTTCTTACCAGCATGCGCCTCATTCATGCTCCTTTGTATGCCATTTTGCCAAACCATCACAGTTAGAATAGCGCAACCTAGAAGACTGGTTGGGACGTTTCTGCAAAAATCGTGTTTATCACAAAGCTGACATCGAAATTCAGTAACGCATAGTTTGATTGATACTTGATAGTTGACAGAACTAACTAGCTCTATCCAGCGAGCGATCTTCAGTTCAAACGCTTTCTGATACCATTTACAGTAGCGGGTTTACCAACTACTACGCTTGCATTGTAATAGCATTTGAAGGAAGTCAGTTTAGTTTAAGCTGTGAAACCTAGCCCATTCCCTAGCTGTTTTTTGTAAATTCGATTAAAAAAAATGAAACGGGAAACTACTCCCCTAGAAAAATGCATCCTTGAAATTCAGCCTTCAAACGCAGTGCAATAAAGCACTAACATTAAGCTGATCATTTACAAATAAAGTCAATTGGTTGATTCTGATGCAATATATTTTTTGCTTCAGGAAGAACAGGAACAACTATGTTGTTCTAAGATTCATGTTCAATAAACCTACTATGATTTTTTCTCTGAACATTGTTTACTTGTTCATACAGATGACTCGCGGCAGTCAAAAAACGCACTATTGCACGTGTGTGTTAATCGATACAAACACATGAATATTCCTTGCACCAACATTCACACTGCGAATCGGCGGTCATATGCAAATTTATTGAAATGAATGAAATCAGGTTTACTGTTTCGTAGTGTCTTCTCATGATCTTATCCAACTGATTGATATGCGTGTTATCATCCAATACTTGCCAGAACCGACAAGTCAGCAGTGAATAAACACCATTGTGAGACAATACCGTATCCACTCCAGAGTCTTGTTCTTTTAGTAAATGAAGGCCTAGATCCCACTTACTTTTATTCAAGGAATCGGCTAATTATCAAAATATTGACTGTTCTACTCCACTATTCTTTCAAAAATGAGGCTCAGGGAACCAAAAATTTGGCAACCGCAGCCAATGTGCAAGGTGTGGTTAGGATACTGAAGTTCATAAGGATAATTTCGAATATTTTTTGTCAGAAGACTTTTGAGCTCAAACTCCGCCACTTGCCGGAAGAAGTCTACTCCCGGCTAGCAACATACAATGAGAGTACGTGGTCCTCACAGTCAATTCGTCTTAGTTTCCCCTACTGAATATTGATTATTCCCGCCAATTGACTGTCACGTTAGCTTTCGTGCACCCTCACGATATCGCCTGATTGAACACCTGGTACCGAGCGCTGTTCACAACTGGACAACAAACGTGAAAACACATCCAAATCAAATTTCCTCTAAATGGATCGCCGTCTATGCTTCCAGCAACGGTAATGTACGTTGGTTGAAGGGTAATGCGCTGACTTTTCGTTATGTGTTGCCTCATTCTTGTCTTTTGTGCCACCAAGCGCTCCAGAGGAGTAATCGCAAATACAGCAGTGTCTATAGATTCTTGGTCGTAAACTGCACTCAGTCAGTGCGATCTCAACAGTATTCTGTGGAAGAGAGGTCAAGTAAGCGAGCAAGCCACTGGTATAATGCGACAACTGGTCCAATGACCTTGGCGGGACAGTTTTGCAAGCAACTGTTCTCGTAAAAGGTTTATGTAGCTCGTAGGATTTCTGAGGCACACGTTTTCGTTCGAATCCCCAAGGTGAAATCACTACACTTCAAAAGCCAATATTTTTTCTCTGTTAGTCAGTGTATCAAATGCAAAGAAATTCCTTTGGGTCTGACGAGCCAGGGAACGTCATGTGTGGGGTTGAGTCGTGTAAATGATGGTTGACTGGATGGTCCTTATTTGTCAGCCGTCATGTAAACGATGTAACTAATGACAACTGACATTAATAAAAACTCTCTTCACCCTAAGTGAGTGAATATTCCGCTGTGAAAGTAGGTATAAGAACTACAGTTCTGAACGAGCGTAATAGACATTTATGCACCATGCTTTGAAATTAGTTTGCGCTTCTGAGAACGAAGCAGGACCCAAAGAAATAATATGAATGCACCTTCGCACTCCGTCCCATCCTTAATGTACACATCCTTAATGTCACACAACCACCTGGATTTCGAGCAGATCCTAATGGTTTATTTTCGTATACCATTCCATCCGAACTTCGACTAATTTACCCATTAGTGAGCGGCTTTCGAAATGACAACCACACGTCATAAACCAATAACTTTATAAAGACCAATTTAGGGGGCTGAATGACATTACAGACAACTAACACAACGTTAATTAACAGTTGACGGAATCTTTGCTACAAATATTCTCGGAAGAAAAAACAGACAGGGCTAATCAACATCCTTTAATCAGGACAAACCAGACACGAAAAATGCATGGTTCTTGAGTACCCGTACTTCTGCTTATGACTATGTTTCTAACTATCGACTGCCTAGGTAACCTGTCCTGAATACCGGTGGTGTTCACTAAAACTTGCACATACTTTAACGATGTGACTGGCCACTTACCATACTTTGAATACCGTACACAGCTATTGAAAATAATAACGCTCTCTGCAAGTATTCAATCTGCAACGTTTAAGGGTTCCTTTCATGAACACAGCAGTAACGAAGCGATTCACCCTAGATAAGGATTGTTGCATCGATTGTCCTATTCACACTTTGTTCATGTTGATGGCACCTTGAAATGCACACATTTATTGTTCGGTGACTGAACAGAAAACCTAAAGATTAATCTGAACGTCAAGGTTACCATTAGCTGTGGTGTTCACTTTGTGACAACACAATTCCCCAAACTCCAAACAATGATTTAAACATTACTCAGGTGTTTAAACTATGTTAGTTGTTCCAACCTAAGTCAGAAATCATGGTCATGGGATTACACTGACTAGAACGAACTGGACCATTACGTCTACTTTCCTTTCATAAAGATCGGGAAAACTCAACGCTATTCACGAGAGGTCAGGAGTGAGATTTCGAACGAAATTATTAAATCATGTCCGCTAAGAGCTCATTGGCGTTGTGGTTAACACGCTTGTCTTACAGTAACGACCGCCGAAGTGTAAATTTCTGTTCAAAATAGGATATGCACTACTGACGAGCTTTATTAGAAACCAAACACCAGTTTGGCGATTTTTTCGAAGCGAGATACCAGGAGAGCTTATCTGGAAACAAAAGCTGTAAACAATAATGGATGATGTTCAACCTGAACATAAAGATATTCCCTGAGAGAATAATCAGCGACCGAAGGTTAGCAGTCGGTGTTTACGGACGACTCAAACGTCTACACAATGAAACACTAAATAGTCGTCACACAACTGTAATCTTAATAAGAGCATATTGAAGTTTCCATTGTTGCAGTGAGTTCTTCAGTCCCAGTCATTCACAACATGATCGAGAATGACCGTGTAGCACCGGATGCGTGGGTTGAACTATGATCATCTCGTATTCCTTGGGATGCTCATGCTGTTAGCGCATTTCTCACTCCAGAATTTCAAATATCTGTTCCATTAACTTGGGACCACATTCTGACTGATCAGCCGGTTTTTCTTCAAAATTTCAATCGTTTGCCAATTACACAGTCTTCGTCCGTTAGTTTGATGAATTCATCAGGACTGTGTGTAGGTCGGGTGAACTAATGTAGGCCATAAACAAGGTCGGACGGGAATATCCCATCGGATATTCATCAAAGTTCACCGGAATGATGGTTGCTGAGACACCAGTAGTAATAACCACAAAAAAACAATATCAAGCTCTTTTATTCACTCCAATCTGTTGTTCACGCCCGCTTATAACTGTGATTTACATACAACAGACTTTTACACAAATGTTGGTTTGAGGTAATATTCAAACTATCGATTGAAAACTGAGGCAAGATAGGAATTCCACACGTGCTTACTTCTGGCAGATAAGCAGTCGAAAAGAGATCGTGAAAAACCGGTCAGTAAATTGATGAAAATAGTCTGTGGTGAGTTTGGACTAAAATTGGGTGCTGCAAAATAGAGTTTCTAAATTTTCATGTACGCAACAACAAAAAACACAGCGATGTCAGCATTTGATAAATTATTTCACTTGAACTATACAATACAACAGACTGCTCGTTTTTTGGCAACAGACTGCTAGACACTCAGTTTAAGATTTAAATACAACAAGCAATACGTCTGTTGAGGTCGTTGGAGTTTGGTGAAGTCTGTTTGTTTTGCTTGATAAAGGACCGAGTGTAAACCTGATACTTAACTGTTCCACAGGAATTCGACCTCATATTTTGTGTCGTTTTGCATTTCATTAAACCGTCCGTTCGAGGATATAGGATACTGTAAGATCGTCCCGTTTACCAGCCGTCACGGTGAGACTGGACCTTGACGTGGTGTGACGGCTTGCGCATCTCGATGACCTTTTGGGCTAAACTGGACAGAGTTACTCATACCAGGCAGGCCAACAGGTAGAGGTCTGACAAACCACAGTCTCCTGGTCCTCCAGGTTGGGGGTTGGAAGATGGTTGGCATCTCTTCCTGAAAAACGTACCATTTCTGGTACACCGCCACCCACCCGCTGCCTTGCGGTACAGGCTTTTGAGCCAAAGGCTTTGGTTGAGAACCCTAATCGTTCTCCTGTCTAGGTCTGGGCGTCCTGGCAGTATCTCAGCCCACACACAACCATGAATACTCACAACCCGTTTACCAGACCGTCTCAACTGATATTAATGAGTTCACAGACTGAGCGCAGTTCGCGTAGAAAAATGAATCTGTCCGAGTACATTTAGAATGCTTATTGTCAGTGTTACTGATTATGCACACACACAAAAAATTATGAGCCACATCAGCCAATTCACAGTAACAATTTGATTTGTTTATGATGTCAAACTTAAACAAATAGTAAGAGTCAAGATGCATCAAGAGCCTGACAGCTCCGTGTCAGTCACCAACACTTTACTCATGTTCTTTGTACCTTATTGCACATTAGATCACACTTCGACCAGTTCCCACTATGTTCCCAAGGGTTTAACAATGGTAAGCCTTACAGATGTAAATTAGACCTGCATTCACAGGGTTGGCAACCAATACAGCGTTACCCAGCCCCACTCATTCTTAAAATCTACTGAAAGCAATCTGTCCAATAGTCTGGACAATTTTACAGTTACGTACAGTTACGTACAACCGTTTTCAATTTCAGAGGTTGTCTTATTTTTAGAAGTCTTACATCGTGAACATAACTCATTGTATGTCTGTTAGGATGGTACAAAGCGAGAGTGGAAAATGAAGCATTTACACGCACTAGAGAACAACAGAGTTATATCTGATCATTATTCTTTTCTACAAACACTGGTCTACGGTTGAATGCAAGCAGCACTACTTTGCCTATAAATAGCCTAAAGATAAGTCAGCAAGCTAATCGAAAGATTCACATTTACAAAACGAACATCATAGTCTAACTCCAAGGTAAAAATACCTGTTCCGCAAAAATGTTTGTGTTATCCTTCATCTAGTTAGAGAAAACTGACCGATGAACGCCGATTTCTCTCTCTCTCTCTCTCTGGATGCTGTTCAGCACTTTAAGCCACTCGTTGGAACCGCCTAGTATCATGACAGTTCGTACATCATTTCTCCGATTATTTCAAAGTCATGGTTTCCCGAGTTGTATAGGTGAGCAACGGATAACTCCACAAACTGGAACTAGTCGTATGCATTGACCGTTCTGCATTATTGAACAACACCATCAACAAAAGAAAACAACATAACATGTTTTACAGTACGTGCTAGAAAGCTTTACTTTGAAGACGTTTCCAGACTACACAACGACGAAGACCCATTCACACCCAGGTTCACAAGACTTTTTGCAGTCTAGAAGATCGCCAACTTTGGGCCACTACCAACCAGTACAACAAACTCTTTGGAATTATGCGGGGTATGATGAACTGGAGCTAAATGATTGACCGGTATTCAAAAAAGTCATTCGATCACTTTGATCCTAGAAATTTACAGCAACTGCAAACTTTTTCTTTCACTCCTGGTGCTGAGTATTCAATTGCTGATTACATAACAGTGTGGTGACTTACAAGCGGAAGGTCTGTACTTTTCATGGATTCGCTGGTCCATGCTAACTACAGATCCCGGCAATTCCCCATCCTAAGAAATCGCCATACTGTTGGGTATAGGATCCCTTTAAGTCAGGATGACAGCCACCGAAATTCCGATACTATCGCGTGAACAGAGCCTACGGGTACCCTCTGATAGTACGTTAATTAATGCGCTTGCTAGTCATCCTCATCATCACCCTAGACAGCAATACATCAGTGGTTCTCACTGATGCTTGACTGCCATACAACCATGACCAGAAAGCGGAAATAAAAGAGAAGGGGATGGAACCTAAATGCTAAAAACGGCTTCCTCTATATTCACACGTTTAACATCTACAATAGCAAATTAGATTTGGCCCACCAACCTACATTTAGCGTACGATGAGTGTACAATTGACTGTGGTAAAATGGACTGATCATGTGCGCGAATGACCGCAAATTGTGATTAACTGGTGTCAGTTCAAATATCGGTATTATCAGCAAAAACCGCGGTAAAAAGTTACAGTTTTCATTGTCTTACTTCTCACACAAAGACAACGGCCAGCTGAACAGTACAATTTGTTGACGTGTCGGTGGTGGCGGATCACGTGACCTATGGTGAAAGTCGGTTATCCGTCGTCATGGTCAGCTCATCATGCAAACCAAGAGTTCAGGTGGTTTTCACTGATCATTCAACGGACTGGCTTTTGTAACTTGGCTCATCTACCTCACTTTGGGTGTGTTGCAACAATAGTTTGCGAGCATGGCTCAAGAGAACATAAAGAATAGACCACACTTGGAGTCAACGACCAGGGGCAATGTGGGAGATCACCCATACGCACGCACACGGCATGAACGATGATCAGGACCCCAGAATTAAGCTCTAGTTGGGTCTGATTCAACATGCTAATCAGAGGACCTAAACTGACCAAACGGAATAAACACGAATTACTTTTGTCAGTGATGGTTTATCCGAGGGGTTAAATGTTCTGTTCAACCGCAGATTGCACTTTTTTCGGAATTGAAATAGGAATTCCCTGTTGAATACTAACCAAGTCTAATTGACTCTACATCAGAACGGCTTCGAGCACTACTAAAATGGTCCGATAACTGCGAGTGATAAGTCAGTAATTCATCTCATTGTATGCCCTTCGCATAACATGTTTGAATTGCTTGTGTTAGGCGGCCGAAAAGTTTTAACAAGATATCTACATCCTAGAACATACGTTTTCCTTTTTTTCACATAAGCAATCATCTTGTTAAGATTTATCAGTAATTCTGTGATCCCAGTATCTCAATCCGGTCGATTTAACCAGTGGCAACTTGAAGCTGGTTGGAAGTTTTTGCTAAGCCGACTCTACCTGTCAGAGACCTGCATCTGGGGCGGAGTGACGTTATGCAATTCTGCCAGACAGCTTTGAGCGATTTTAATCAAATCTGAAAGCCCTATACCATGTGTGGTTTCAATAAGCAATCCAAACCAAGTTAACAGTACAGTCCAATTAAATTATGTTTAATCAATCGGATTACATCTCGGCAAATCGTGTCGGGCAGTTTACTTGAATGCTCTCCGAAATACATACACAGTAACTCCATGTAGGCAGCTCACTAGCTAGCTTTTTCTGGATGGTGGTCTTCCATGTAAGTGACGACAACCAAGCCGTTCCCCAGGACACCAAGTGGGTGCATACCCCATTAATTCAGAAGGAAGTTGCTTATACTATTTTTGAGGTACATCCCATATATGTCATGCTATGTCATGCATTTTATGTCATGTAACTGAAAATATATTTCTGAACACAGATTAATGCTGTTACTGATGACACACAGGTTCCCTGTCGACCGCATAACCCTGACGAAATGACAAGCTGAATTACGGATGTATTTCCATTTGCCGTCACATGTACCCCGAGAAACCACTGACGCATTTGCTCACATACTTAGCAGGATATTCACCACGATGAGCCAATTGGATTTCAACTAGCAGCATCATCTTCGGTCAGGGTTTTTCAACTTTGCGTCTTTTCCTCGAGGTGTTTGTCACCTGTGTCTTGCTGGCGACGAATAGTTGGGAATGTTCCTTTGATGTTTGGTCCATTGCATTCACTTTGCAATTTGTAATGGGCTGTTTGAATCACACCTGCTACCCCGGCTGCTTTGTTCATAATAACCCAATTCCATAGGTCAGATTTCATACGTTTAACGGTGGTAGTACGTGTTGGCAACCAACAATCGTGTGACCGCTCTAAGAGTTCCGGTTGCCTGAACGCCTTTCTCCCTGTCTGTTCTGGACGAGTGCTCCTATGTATGCCTGCTGTTGGGGGCTTGATTTGAACTCAGTGTCACCTTCTTTAGTCGTGCAACGAACTGCGCACAGTAAGTGGTTGCTCTTTCTCAGAGCATCGTTCATTATTCTAGTCACCAAGGTAGTTACGCTTGCGTCTTTCCGACCATTGTTTAACTTACTCGTAGGCCCTATGCGAGTTTTGCTTGGAACGCACCGAACACCACCGATGAAGAGGCCACGGTTACAACAGGCATATGCACCGACTAAGCTTCAGGGCACTGGTTACCAAAACGATCACACTGATGTGCGCGCGATGCCAGATCTTAGTCGTCGGCCCGTTAGTAAGAGAATACTCAGTCTGTGCATGTCCACAAACCAGATTATGTGATATCGATCGGTGCTCATGCGTGTGGCTCTGTGGACCTACGGTTTAGACAGATTGAGCAATGACTTCAACTCTAAAAACGTTGTTTGTAGAAGTATTTCAACCCCAAACAAAGCGTTTTGAAAAGTAAAGGTGTACAATACGTTAAGAACAAAACCACAAAATTGGTAAGCTTTAGGGTGATTCTTCATAAGCAAATTGTAAATGACATGTCTGGAAAATAATTCAGATTGGATTTACACTTTTTTGTGCTGAACGGCTGAGCATTCACTTGTAAGATATCCGCACCAAATTTAGTACGAATGAAGCTGAACAGTTTGGGTGTCGTGTTTAACATGTTATTGATAAACAGACTGGGAATAACACAACGTTACGAGCAAGTTGTAATACTCTGAGGAAGGCCACCCGAGGTGGTTGAAATTTAGAATATTGAAACTTGCTCGTAACCGCTGAGCATTCAGATCGCTGTAACATCTTTTACTGACAACATCACTTCAGTACAGTCATCAGTGTAATAAGGAATACCAACACACATTAGGGGATTGTACTGTTGTTTGGCAATCCTTTAATCATGAGAGGGAGGGCAAGTTCTAATCCATAACCATTAGAAAAAACCGGGATGCAACTGACTGTCGGAATTTCACGTATCTGCATCCAAACAATGGAAATCGAATTTCCCACAACATACACATTAACATGTAAAGTTCAATGGAAGGTTATGAGGCAGCTATAAGACTTTCTTGCAGTGTTTACCGTTTCATTTCCTTACTACATTCGTAGGCATCCAAGTCACACAATGTATACGTTCAGTAATCTTCAATTCACTATTCCGTGTGCCCAAATTCAGTTTGTCCAAACGAACCATGCATAATAGTTGTCCGGTTTTGCACCCGAATACACGGTTATTGAATTGTGACCACGTAGCATGTGGACATCAGTTAGATTTGCCGGTCAGTTGATATGGTTGGCACTTAGACAAAAAACCGTTGTATTCGTATAACGAGAACTCAGTTAAATCATTAATTCACCTTTTAATTTCACTCTTCAAATAGGGTTCTACGATGTGGCTCAGTTAGTCTTGTTTGAAAAAATCAGTTTCGGTTGCCATCAGAGTGACACAGGATTTCAATTGTTTGCAACACTGAGTTTCTACCAGCCCTTAGAATAGAACAATCGGAAGACACGCATTACCATATGAATTTATTTGGCATACTCTTGTCAGTCGTAAACGTGTGACTAGTGCGGAAAACAAAAGCGAAACAAATCTTGGATGAAATGACCGGAGGCATAACCTAATATGCATGTTGAACCCTATTCACCGTTAAAGCCAGGTTAAGCAAAGCATGACAGTTTATGAACGCATAGAACCGGCTACCGACGCCTGATCCACAAAACTTCGATACAGTTGAGTATTTGTGATTTGTAAGCGTTTATCTGGACCGAAAACGAATATTTATTATTGACACTATGACCTGTAATCTAAAACTGCCTTGTGATGGGTGAAACGATGTTATGTCCACATTGAGTGCAACTCAGTCGCAGGCGCACTAGTTCACCTGTCATTCACTTTAGAATGTGCCCTTCGTCAGTGGCTTCAAACATTCCTCTCATTCTATTAATGTGGACTCTTCCTTAGCTGCGGAGAAATCGTCAGATGCAACAGCTGGTTTAAACCGACTTGATGCAGGCAGTTTTACGCATTTCCACGATTAGGCTTTCCGATGAGTAAGCTTCAATTCATTTTTCAATAAAACTACCCCGGAAGCTGTTCGCACTAAGTACTTCAAGCAATACCGCTTGCTTTATACGCCTATTCTTGACAGTCTCATGAAACAGTAGATGAACCAATGACCCTTCTTGTGCAACAAAAAAAGAAACTCATAAAGTTCAATATTTTTATCTTGTCCCATGTGGCTTGCGGTACAACAGATATTCAACAGATCCATCAGGAAGCAGCTATAGTAAGACATCCAAAAACACTAAACTGTTTCCTCGTTCATACCTGACAAATTTAGAATCTGGAAGCGCTTTTCCGGTTTGTTCCTTATTTTGTCTAGTATGGGACATATCATCGTTATGTTGTTTGTACAGTTTCAGTTCATCTACGATTGACGAGATAGGTGCTAAAGCTTAGCTGTGTGCACATCGTTCAAAACTTGCCCATGGTTTCGTTATCCATTTCTTAAGACCTGTTGTGTTAGCAATATGATTCTGGTCAGCATGTAAAGTGTATTGTTGCGATTTAATGGCCATAAGATGCAGACGATTTCGATCAACCAGACGGATTGCACGATCTTTGAATGAAGGATAAACTTAAAGTAACACATCAAAGGTTTGTAATGGATGTTGCTGATGGGCAGTCGGAGAATTTAATTGAATGCCAACTAAACACCGCTTACGGTTGATTGCGGATTTCGCATTCATATGAACTTTTCAGCCGTTGCTTTTTTGAAAATTCACAATGCTTGAGTAAAGTATTTGTTTATAGCTAAACCTTAAAAAGACCTTTGCCATGAACTCCGACCTACACGCCTTTGAGGCAAGTATTTCGGTCAATGTGTCAATTGCTTGGAAGGAGGATGTTAAGCTGATCGTTTAGAAGTGGTAAGTTGGCAGTGATTCACACGAGGTAGACGATATAGCAGTCAATGTGTTCACCCCACAAGCACTTGAAACGGACCTCAACGCCATGTGATATGATGGGTATATACCAATTACCAACTCTGAAGGCACAAAAACGGAGTCTGGTGCAGAATTTTGAAGGGACCAACTGAAAAGGCTATCTGAAGGGGAAACTTTGGACAAATTAGAAAAGGCTTTCAATTCACAACCAAATATTCAAAATGCTTAACTTAAAAGTTCCCTTCTTAACTCTGAACGATAGCTATGCAATCTTTTGTACATTGCTGTGCTATGTGAGAAGATACCCATCTATTAGGCTCCAACGTTATGGCGGATTCGAATAACGGCTTCTCATACAACTGAACCAATATAGCTGTTTCAAGTACCGGACTGTTAAAGTCACTCTGTAAAGAAATCATGGAGATAAACAATACAAGTAAGGTTCACAATGCTTCAACAAGCCACTTCCATCCTTATGTTGACTTCGTTACTGGGGTCCAAAATACACGCTCGCGTGTTTGCTTTTGATCTCTGCCATTATGAGCGATGTCCAGTGCATATCGATCAGAATCCCTTAGTGCTTTTCAGAAATCGAAAAGCTGAATGTCCGGCTACTTTACGCAACTGAGTTAGTCACACAATGCTGTTCTGACGCGATCGATATGTCTTCTGCATACCTTCTAGCTTGAAAACATCATTTGGAGTTATAACTGAACAGGTTTTAACAGCAAGCCTCGTGAAGCCACTCACTTCGGTTATCCACAGATCTGGTTTTGTTGATGATGACGCAATGATCCTCTTCTGGTTCACGCTTTTGTCTGTTCTATTTTGCAATATCGTTGTGGAGTCTCTTAAGTTATCATTTGTTTTTCTCTACAGACTTCATAATGAGATCATTAAAAAATTAGCGAGTCTGTCAGGATAGCTACAACCGCATTGATTCCGTAAAACAGTACGTGTCCCACTTTACCGACGGTATGTTCGACCACTAGTAATGTCTAAAATGTGTTGCCGAAAGATTTCGGAATAATCGAACACGGCTGGAAAAGCAGGTCGCCACATTTCACGAGATACATGACTACAACCCCCACTTTAATCCTAAATGCGTATTGGATTAATTGATAATCACTTGCACTGGCTAGCTCACATTGGCCATGTAACACTCGATGCAGTGTCCCTTTAAATAGGACGGCTATGTAACATAGCATCTCTTGTACCCTCTCGTTAGTCGACCACGGTTTGGTGAATATTTTGTGTGTATAGGTTTGTTCTGTTGTGCAAGATTAGTTTAAATCCTTGGAATTTGTTATCTTCCAGTCTTCCCGAATCGTGGGTACCACAGGGTCATTTTTCAAACCTCGCACATTTTTTTCAACAAGTGAAGCATTTATCACACCTGCAATAATGGTATTGAGTAATTGGCTTACCTAATGGTTCACTAGGTTGTAACTGTTTACACTAGGGTTGCGAATGATTCGCAAACGTGTGAAAAGAAATATGCTCAAAACAATTGGTTTAACTGCCTCTTGGAACGCTTTTTATAGCTATGTTTGCACAACTACATACAGTGGCCGACGCTTAATCAAATAATTTATAATTAATGTTTAAATTGTCCGGGGGAAAGCTGCATGATGTTTGTATCCCCTACGAATGAACCGTTTCCCACCGTATCCTATCCCAAGTCACCCTGAGCAGACCATAACCACAAATATTGAAGTGAACTGTTTGTGCATAGTTCTGGAACGCTTCTCGTGTACGCAGTGAAAGGAATAAAATACCAGGGCGTTATGATATGGTTCGATAACTTACACATTCAACACATCTCGTTACAAGGTTATAAAACCATCCCACCTCCTGGTAATATCTTCCGTTTCACTGGGTGGACAACCAATTTTCGCAACTAACGAACAAACCCCAATCTGATAATGTAGAATAAATTTGTGTGAATATCTTTAGTAAATAAAATATTATGCACAGAGGCAGGGAAAATGGCCAAATCAAAAGTATACGGGAAACCCAGTCCACCGTACTATGTCTTCAGGTTGATCCGCGAGTCCAACTTTAACCGTTCACGCGAAAGTCAGGTGCTTCGAGGATCGGATGTACGTATTCGCTCAGTCGATGTTGCAGTCGCCGGGCATTAATGTCAATGCTCTCGGTGTAAATCAAACCCGATGTGAGCAGCAGTCCGCCTAGATGTGCATCGTCCATAACAAGACGGGGAGTTAGTAAGCGACTGAATCGAAGCGTGGGAATTTTTGGCAGTCTAACAGGTATAGCGGAGTGCCTCTTAGGATAATATTATTGTATTTGTCCTATGTAGCAACTAAGTTGAGGTGCTGTCCTCCTGTAAAACTGCAGACCGACGACATTTGGGAGCAGTGAAGCACAACTGAAGGCATTCTATTGTCGGAGTACAAAAGTTGGTCTCCGGAATACCATCTAGCGTGACCAGTTCACTCACGCTAAGTAAAGTTTGCTGTTAGTGCATCCATTAAAGAACACATGCAACTCATTAAGACCAGGCCAACAGTCTTCATACAGAAAGCCTATCCGGAGCATTTTCTTCTCTGTCGGTGAAATAAATGAGACGTCACTGATAAGTCCAGAGAGCATAAATCCTAGTCCACAGTCAGCAAGACTACTGTTGCTGACTCAGTGAAACGGTTGCAATCATTTTCTTGTGAATCAACCATGAAATTACGTTCAGCTTCCCTTTCAAATTTGTGAAGACGATGAGTTTAAATGTTCCTATGAGTCCAGAAGCATTTTTCGTTTCAATCATAAAGGTCCTCGGTTGTCTCGCATTGATAAGACTATTGTTCACCATCTTTGTTCCACATATCAGATACCTCTTAATTCTTTCAAGCCGATCTCAACAACGTTCCTTACGATATTTCTGGAAACTGTAATATTGACTAGACGAAGACACATTCGATCCTCAAAGCAACGGATGGTTACCTGATCACACAACAATAGACTGGTGCATCAGCTTGAACACGGCACTGCAACCTGCAGCTGCTGTATACTTGTGTTACACCTATTTTTGATGTTTTTCTGCGCACAATTAAAATCACCTTTGTTCATATATGATTCAGTTTACAGTTTCCGAATGGCATTAGTTTGTTTGCTGTGAAAACTAACTGTTGTTGGCCCAAAGATACAGTTGAAAAATAGGGTGGCTGCATAATTCTGTTGCACGGTGTATGTAACGTGATGAACTATTTTAGTATAAATTATTCTCTCCCAACTAATCTGTCTGTCGTTTAAGGTGTCGTACTACGTATCCGACGTATCGACTCACACCGATTCTCTTGAAAATCTTTCGAACGATGACAGGAGCATTTGTGTTTAACCACGGCACGGTGACAACTAAACGCTTTATAAAGCACTTAGGTTTATTTTAGCAAGTTACACACCATTTGCCTGGGGATTTTATTGATGTCTGTCCGACTAATTAACCAATGAGTTGTGCATCGTAATGAGACCAGCATGTGCATATTCATTACCCATGCAGTGGAAACCAACAGCATTCACTTAGATCGCTATTAGTTCAAGTAGATTCTCACACGTCACGTCCGGTAAACCGTCATCAGATTGAGTGAAATGGGAATATAACTTACAGTTATATATATATATATATATATATATATATATATATAT
>QNGE01001303.1:0-36293 GCA_008508345.1 Paragonimus westermani | reverse complement strand
ATATATATATATATATATATATATATATATATAACTGCAAGTTACAGGCCGAAGTAACTCAGTCAGGTGATGGTTTACCGGAGACGCATCAGACGACGTGACGTGTGCTATATAAGCTACCCAAGAAACCAACTATATTCGGCGTTACTTACAAACACCATCGATTGTCTCTGTTTGAAAATGAGGTCCTTTTTGAACAATGGTCACTTTCCGTGATATCACGTCTTACAGTCGTTGTGTGCGCACGATTGTGATCACACCAATTCCTAACTGCTCTCCTGAATGTGTGTGATCCTTCTAAGGAGTTAACATTTGACAACAAACACTGCCAGTAGCATACCTGGCTAATCAGGTATTCCATAAATTTGTGGCTGAATCACATACAAGCCAAGACGGCGGATGCGCCCGCGAGTAGGTCGGCACTACGCGCTCGCTGTTTTGATGTACACTTGTGCGCATCTGGCAAACACACGCACATACGATGTTGGTGCAATTAGCACACGCGTGTGCGCACACTATACGCACAGAAATGCACGCCTGCAATCGATCGTTTTTGACCAGGTTTGAAAATTTGGCTGGCACGCAGACGATGATGGGACAAAGCAGTTAGCTATTTTGTTTGTTGGCACATAAAAGTGTGTACGTGTGTGTATGTGCGTTCTGTGTCAATTACATCGCATTGTAAATTCTTTTCTGCGGCCATCTTAACCAGCACACAATAACGTCATGCCGCGAAGTGATCTACGAAGGGCATTGACGATAGCATGCTCTTGATCGGATATTATAGTTGATGATAGTGTCTCTGAATCAAACTATGTATACATATGTACATATACATACATTAACAATAGTAAAAAAAATGGTTCCAACAACGTATCACATCGAAATAGTGGAAATCATTTTTATGTACCTTCTGCACAACGCACAACCTGCAGGTATCCCAACGTAGCCCCCTACCCCAAATGATACTTGACAGTAACTATGGCAAAGTATACCTAGGGTGAAATCAACACAATTTGGTAGGATTGTTCGACTTTCACAGAATTGAGAGCCATCCCAAACTTTGACAGCTTTTCGAGGTACACGTTAAGATTGCGACAACATTTGACAATTTTCTGTCTGTAACATTACTGGATAGGTCCAAATACAGAAAAGTAATCTTACATCAGTAGCTTCCAAAGGATACTAAACGACATTCTTCTGGGTCATCTACGAACGAAATAATCCAGAATGACACCTTACTGTCGCTGAATTGAAATGCGGTGCCAGGTAGTGAATGTAGATCGGATAATGTGAGACAACAGAATAGTGTTGCCTACTCAACGATGTATGACATCTTGGAAGCACAATTACAAGATGACTGATGCTGTTTTGCACATCTCCGAGTACTCTGAAAATGTGCTGCGATCGATAACGAGGACACAGCTAACCTGAACGTACACAAAGTGGAACATCAATGGATATTTTTCTAGCTAGTTCATCTGTGTGCTATAGACTATATGGATTTGTTGGTCAAGTATTCAGCTGCTGACCGGTAACCAATATTCACACAAACATTTAGCGGTTTAAAAAAGTCTGTAAACTCAGTGTAACTTAGGCTTCCCTATTATAGGATTATCAACTGGAGCCAGGGCTGCGTATAGTCTAACTATAAACAAGCACTCGACACACTATTAGTTAGTTTGTAGAGATGTTAAATCAAAATGACATGGGTATTTTTATCGAGCGATCAACGGCCAGTTATTTCAACTGCTTGTTAGAACGTACGTACGCACTACGAGTGAAACTCGCCTCTAGCGTCGAAATTCGCCAACTGAAAGGTTTGTATAATTATGAAGTTAACGGGAAATATATGAGCTATATCCCATAATTGCCCACCAAGGTTTTTACAAGTATTCATAGAAAATACGAATTCACACACAGATCGGAAACCGGCACTTAGTTGTGGTGTATCATATGCGGAGATTTTTGAACCTATAATGTTTGGGGAAACCTGATAAGCCGTCGGACATATGTGGGATTGTCATCTTTAATTGACTTTACCAAACTTTTTATTTAGCATGTGTTCTGGCTAACAGCCATCTGAGCAAGCCATCAGCTTCTTACTCACTACGGTCAGCTCTCAGCAACCATTTCTGGGCTATAGTATATCGAACCACGGCGATCTGCCAACGTTGTTTGAGAGCTCTGTTGAGCTTAATCTGGGGTACTTTCCTAGTAATTTTTCCCACAGTATAAGATAGAATAGAATAACACGGCTGATGAAGTGAACCGTGGATGACAGTGTGCTTACTGTAATCCCAAAAATCTTATTCTGTCTTCTGTTCGCAAAAGCCACCTCTGCAGAAGTTAGTTCTGTAGGTCGCGGAAATATGTGACTTTCTTCTCCAATTGTCAAACCAGTGCATCATACGGAAACAACTACATGTCAGAGGGAAATTCAAATGGCGATAAAATGGTAGCTTCAACAAACTTCACTATGCATCATGGAATAATTTCATATCACAGGCACCGACTACTAGTTGCACGGCCCCAGGTTAAAACCACGGTTACCAGGTTAAGCAAGTCGACAGAACGACACGACAGCAATGTGACCTGAAGCATAGTGCTAACCATGTCTCGGTTGTCTGGAATTCAATGAAGACCCACTCCAGAACCTCGCATGAAACAATCAGATCAAGTCAGTGTATTATTCTGTCATCTTAAAAGATAAAAATCTACGCTACCTTACGAATGATCAAGATAAACTTCTTAAACACATTTCTCTGCCTACATTTTGGGAGAACAAAGAAAAGAGAACAGTTATCGGTGTAAGAGACCATTTCGAAAAAAAAATATTTTGCTTCTCAAAAGAAAACATCAAGGTATGAGATAATCAAGGTTCTTTGTGTTGGTCTTCAGCAACAAGATAGGTAAAAAAGACACCTTATAAGCGCTTTCGATATGCAACGTGATCTTCAGTAAGAAAGAACACTGAAAGCGGCAAGAAACCCTAACTTTCCTCCTAAAATTTCACGATTCACTTTGGCCTTGTATTCGCAAAGCCAAAAATGGTTATACATTAGAAATGAGTGAACTATCTAGACTTTCAACCAATTTGGTTTTATGATAAGACTTTTATCGTAATAGCCTCTTCTACACCATGCAAGCAGCTACTAAAGATGATCAAAAACGCAGATGTACAATCAAAATGCTGCGTATATTTGCCGCAATAGTGCAAAGTATCTTTTCTCAATAAATCATGGTACTGCCACTTCTCCAACCTGGTGACTCTGATGATTTACAGTTCATGAAATTATTGCACTAAACCTTTGCTTTGGGCAAAACTAAACATTTGCTGTGTTTTGTACAGTTTTATTCACCTAACAGATTGATTTGGGTTCATCGGTTTTCGGAGATTTAAGCACCTCATAAAAACTTACAAAAAAATTAACTTCCGACAATAGCATAGATTCAATGTACGGTGCTTATTTACGTGTTTAGGTGGAACAGTAGCCATTGATCGTGAAATATTTCGGTTTGCAATAAAGTTCTCGAACCCGTAAAAAAATCTTCATTTCTAAGACCATCAAGTTATTATTGAAAGGAAATTAATCACAAAGACTACAAATGAATTGTTTGAACTACCACTACTCAAAAACCAACGTGCGAACTCTATGTGTCTCAGTGAGTAGAATATGTGGTTTCAAAATTATTTACGTACTTAGTAAGTTAAAAACTCCTACATAAGCAAGAATAAACAACAACAATAACTCCACCATTCAGCAACACAATTGTTTCTCATGAGTGTGTATTGCACATGCTGACTAATTTTGCTGAAGAAAACCGCAGTTGGCGATAAGTACTTTACAAACACCGGATAACTAGCACAATTTTTGACGAACCAGCAATACAAAGCAAGCGACACGCTGGCTTTATGCAAGCAAATTAGTTCTGAAATAATTGACTATTTCAATTATGGTTGAGTTTAAACAACCAATACCACACTACTATTGGGCAAAACGTCAATAAAAAAGGACTGACAATGGTTTGTTGTGGAAATCATCTTTTTATGACCAACGAAGCAAGAAACTCCATTTTTATGACGGGTACTTCTTGAAACAAGGTGAAGTGTACGTTGTCTGTAGTTACACGACGACAACCTTCAACACAGTTGTGCCCTGTTGTAATGGCAGTAGTAGCGTTGGACCGATCTAACGCCAAAACTTGATTGATTCATGAAGCATCAAGAGAGGAAAAACGAGGTAACAAATACAGGAGAGAAATGAGATAAAAAGTTTGCTGTATTATTAAGAGAAAAAAGAAAACATGGTGTTCTCTTGGTGCAATCCTTGATTTACGGCAACAGAATGTTTACGAAAATGTACACTGAATACTGGGAGTAACTTCACATACTAGTGTTTCGATTATCATCATCATCATCATAGACAGAAATACATCAGTGGTTCACACTAATGCTTAACTGCCACACAACCATGTTTCAAACAATTTGGTTTTGTATTTTATTCCAATTGAGACTTAACAGATCCTCGACATTTTGCGGTTTTTCATGCATTAGTTCTGTGATTATTTCACAAAATAAGTAAATTGTACAAATTTCCCTAAACAACTGCTGGCGACTGCTGACAAGACTGCATCATGGAGATCAAAAACTAATTAAAAAACGCTGTCGTGGTGCTTCATAGGATACGGAACCAGATTCAAAATGATGTGACCCTGTATTCGGGCGTGAGAAAAATCTGTGACCATCCGAAACTCAAATCATCCCAAAGAATTAACTAAACGTAAAGAACAAAATGTTAGTTAGTTGAGAGGCATATAAAATTTGGAGTGGGAAGAAATAACCCATTGTTACGCCACTTTAAAGTTACATTTGCTTCTTGAACAAGCTGAAAATGTAGTAAATGAACTAATCAGTCAAACTTAATAAGTCATAGACACCCCTTTGTTTGATGAAAGACCTCTGTGGAACTTATACACAGAACGTGTACTAATAACGAATTTGTAAAAGGAACGCACTCACACTTAAATATTAGCATTTCAGCATTGTGGCTTTGTTCTGAGTTATGACTAGGTTATTGCTCTCGGAAATGTGAAGTAACAATGAAGCTTGGTAAGCACAAGCTTCAAAAATTTTAAATCCTTTTATTATAGTATCAACAAAAACTGACCGAACAACATTAACAGGTGGTAAGTGATGAATACCTAATTCCTCCAACGACACCAAGTATGCCTGGGCTTTGACGCGCCAACTCTCTGTCTGATACTGTATGTACCTCTTACAGGGGGCGCAATTTGAAACTGATTTCCATTTTTAAGATCAAGTAACCCACCAGAAGTAGATGGAGGTAAAACCTCCTCAGTCATCGTCATTCACTACCTCGGTCATTAGGATTGTTTTAGGTTGCCTTCTAAAATGTTCACATAATTGTCACGCTTCACACCAACGCTTTTCCGGTATTGCTTCAAAAACTGAACATAACGACTTATTTCACTTCTTATCTTCATCGTTGACTTCAATTATACGCTAGACGAGCCAACCGCTTCTTTTGTATCTTCACAGAGTGCCGAAAGTGTACGGTCTGATTGCGAACTCACGGTAACTCACATTAATTCTAGAAGAAACCACTATCAGAAAGAATTCTACATAGGCGTTATAAATCACTCAGTAGAAGTGAATTTTTTATAACTATATTCAATGTAAGCGTGTATATACAGTATTTAATCGCAACTTATAGAAAGAGGTGAATGGTTGTACATAACAACAAATTTTTGAAACCTGTGAATAAAGACATAGAGGTCAGCTGAAGTGCAGAGTATTAGCAAAGGCTCCGAATCAGCGTTTTATTGCTATTTGCACAAAAGTTAACAAATTATTTGAAGTTCTTTGGATCATTCTCATAAACGAGAAACAGTCAATGTCCAGATCCTCATGTAGAACAAACAAAGGAGTACGAGTCACGCGTAGAACACTCAGTATGGTGGGTTGAAAAGCTAACAGTTATCTAACTTTGAGAAACACTCAATCTCAACACACTTGGTAAGATATGACATTGTGTAATTGCTATCTTGAAAAACATTCCAAGGCATAACTTACAACCCATGGGACACTGTATACACTTTTTCATTTTGATTTATTCTTATGAGCAATCTAGATCAGCTGCTCTGTATACACAGCGTTCAACGTGATTACTTAAATTTTGAGTCTTAATATACTTTCTTATACACATACACTGTCTTTTTAGCGCGTTATTTCATTGGATGGAGACAATTTGTCACATGAACCGGAACAAATTCATCCGTTTTACAAACAAAAATCAGTTAAATGGAATGTGGTATTCTTGGCTAGTGTAGTCGATTCCAAATATAGCACTGATGAATGTTGGTTTTCCTCTCCCAGAAACTGCTGTGTTAGACGTGTTTACATCAGGTTCATTGGTGTTATCCTCTAAGTAAACTCGGTCCACACCAACACTTGTATTTTTTTTAGAATATTACTTAATTTTGCTTTTAAGATTAGTTCATTTGCGGCGCTAGTCTTAGCTTCTGAAAGCTTATGTTTTGGAGAAAACGTTACCCTGGCAATTAATGCAGCACTGGATTTACGTCTTTTTAAAGACGCAACAGACCCGTGTGCATCGATACTAGCTATAAACTACTCGTGTTCTGGTTGCACCGGTAGCTTGAACCCCACAAAACCGTTCAAATGGATCTATCTGGTAAACCTAAGGGTTAAGAACAGAAGTGAAGAATTTTTCTTCTCACACGGCCTCAGTGCTGGGTATCTTCAATGATTCACTGGTGAAATAACATTGACAGTTACCGGTCAAAGTCGCTTCGTCCTTAAAACTAAACTGAACTAAGATGTACCAACTTAAATTTGTCACTCGCTTTGGCCAAACTGCAACTCTGAAGATGTCTATCGAACGGTGGTATAGTTTTAAATCAAGTCGTTCACAGTAAAATCCAATGCGTTGGTTCACTGCCCAAGCACATCGCTAAGACAGATTGATTTTTCTCCTTTGTAGCAAGCATTGAGTGACATTCGAATCATACTTAATCCGTGCACAGTAAATGGAAGAATTCCAGGTTTTGGAAAAAATCACGCCAACACATGCCCGAAACGAAGCCGAATATACTGGAATACAATACATTGCATAGCCAATTTACATCACATTTCATGCAACTTTCAAAGCTACATAAGCTGCATAGTCACTACAGACTCGTTTTAAGCCGGTAGACTCTTGAGTTGATGCAATTCCCGACAATCAATACACATAGACAACGTTCATGTGACTACATCCAGGCTGTATCTAACTATCCTGCTGGCACCAATTAAGGATTCAGTTTAGGAGTGAAGTGGAGCTGTTTTCGGAAAAGTTTGGGAATGCATATCTTAGACCAACCGTGTTTTGGTTGCTGAGAATGTATGTATTCTCCTGTGAGCCAGTATACTTCTTATTTATAAAATAAATGAAATACCCAACACAAAGGAATTGCATTAAACTCCTTGAAGTTTTTTATACGTATAAACCAGTTCCCAGTCTGTTACACTTGTTAGGGTTGCGTTAGAGGTTTTGTCCCAAATCCCTAACAAATCCCTAAGTGATCATGAGATTAATCAGGTTTTTTTAGGGAGTTGTTAAGGATTTGGGACAAAACCTCTAACGCAACCCTAACAAATGTAACAGACTGGGAACTGGTTTATAGTATAAAAACGCTTCCATGAGTTCAATGCAATTCCTTTGTTTTAGGTATTTCATGTATTTTATAAATAAGGATTATACTGGCTCACAGACGAATACATACTTTCTCAGCAACTAAAACACGGTTGGTCAGAAAAATCCATCCCTAAACTTCCCCGAAAACAGCCTTACTTCACCCCTGAACTGAATCCTTAATTGGTGTTAGCAAGACAGCTAGACTCAATAGAGTAAACCTAGGAACTGCTTGAATCACAGCACCAGAAGATTACAGTGATTTAGCCAGTTGTACGGTCGTTCTTCTGAATGTATTGGGATATGTGTGGACTTCGTGGAATCAGCTCACGACAAGCTTCACGTAATTGTTTTCAAACTGACAATGAGCAGTATAGTCAACAAATGACATTGTAGTGGTACTTCGTAATTATATAGTACTCAAGTAGCAAGTGGCGGGCTTCATGCAGTAAACAGCGGTTAGTGGGGAAAATTCGCGAGCAACACTTTCTTGGCTCTCCTAAATTTGGTGATTTAACTAAATTCAATTTCGCTGCACTTGTACACCAGTGCAATTATATTCTCGAATCTCACGAGCAGACTGACAACTCGATATCACATTCACATGATAGGGGCCTTTATACATTACCGAAGGTTCGTAAATACCGCACTTATAATGCAAACTTGACAGTCCTGGACAGTCTATCGCAATGGAATAATCCAATCAAGCATACTTACCATCACTTATTGAATCGGACGGATATTGTTTACGCGTTTGAAATTCAAACATCATAGCTTTCTATCTGGATAGTTGGTTAAGGTACAATCCACGTAGAAACGATAGTCACAATCAATAATCCGAACATGCACACATTTGCAAATGAGCCAGTTACAGTTGATTTAGTAAATGGCCTGGTTAAACAAAATAAGAGAGCTGATGTAAACAAAAGTTTCCGACACGCTCTATATAAACTTTGTTGTTTTTACATGCGAATCCAGTTTCGTGATTAGCGATCGATTTATAACGTTGACTTTTAGAGCTTTTCTTTTTTGTTCACTAACGTCGTATCACTTGCGTACAAAAGCGTTTTCACGTCATCTTTACATGTTGTTAGAATCGACTAACATGACCTCACAAAACGATGAAAAAAGTTTTCTGCACGCACGCCAGTCTGCTGTCTTATCTGTGGTGCGGCAGCCTGACGATACTATGCGGAACTCTCCCCCAGTTTTTTCGCTCTTCTGTAATATGAACATCGTCGTAGCTCCTATCGCGCTTTAGCCGTTCTGGGTAACGGAGGGATATTCTCGACAGCTTGCCGCTAGCTTTTTTTCCACAGCATGACATTAGTACTGGGGAAGAGTCCCGGTACAATAACTGTGCCTGGGTTGCGCCCTGAGGAACGGTGATTGGGGCAGCTTCGTCAATGAGGCATGTACTGGTACTGCGATGACGAATGTGCATAGTCTCTGATGTGGGTGCATTGAAAGATCGCACTTTTTCCACGAACCATTGATGCAGGGCTTCCAGAACTTTTTGGAAGCCTCCCACGTGTACAGCACTGCGTAAGACGCGCTAACGCCTCACACCATCCGCATACATAACCATAGGAGGGTTACATAAACTTAGGAGATCGTCGACCTTGGCTATAGATATAATGAACCCGGTATGGATCCCTGCGGTGAATGACTTTGGGTGTCTTGGACAGCTCGTCACTGGATCCAGCTGTGTAATCGCGACAGGCCAGGTATTGTTTGAACCATAAACATATCTCGCTTCACCGGTCCAGGATACTCACCTTGCCTAGCAGGATATTGCGATTGAATTTTCACGCGCCGTCGTAGTCTGAAAATACAGCATCAAACTGGTGGAATTCTTTGGCAGATTTTGTTTGCGAATCAACTGCAACCAGTTGGTTGATTGTGCATTAGTGACCATTTCTGATGCCATGCTCCTCGGATGCCAGCAATGAATGAACGGTTTGAGGATCCCATACGAAATCCTTCATTGTGTTCTGTGTTACCTCTGACGGGCTTGGCAGGAGAACAGCGATTCAAGGTTATTGGCCGCCGCTCTGTCCCCTCCTGTACACACGAAGGGAGGCGCCGTACTTCCAAATGGCCGATGCACACCCAGTGAAATGTGTGCTGGAGCAAACGATCAAGCGGCTGCGCCAGCTCATCTGCACATTCTATCAGCATAATCGACGGCATATCGCAAAGCCCAATGACCTCACGTGTACGTCAAACGGGGTGGAATCAGGGGTAGAGTCCTGAAGAGAGTTAAGACCGAAATCTGTGGTTCCGTCTCAGTTGAGGTTTTTAGGACAGGTGTATACTGATCACATGGTACTTCTGTCGCCCCGAATTAAGAAGTAGGAGGTCCTGAAGGTTCCATGGAAAAGGATGTGACAGCTTTCGACGTAGCCATGAAAGCCATGCGCCCCAAAAACCTTTCAGGAATGTCAACTATGAGTGTGTCGCACGATAATTTGTAAACCCTGTGATCGGCGCTTTAGACTGCCGTAAGCTGATTACGATAAAATTTTTATGTCAGTTGAGAGGCATTATCTCCTTCGAGAAAGGAAACTCACCCTGTAAGATCCGCTTCTTCTCAATCGAACACTTGGTTTAAGGTTTGAGACGAGTTGAGTTGCGAACGAGACGTGAAGGCTATAGTGAGAGTGAACCACTCATCACCGTGTTCAGATGTGACATGATACTGCCTACATATTCACCACCATGTTACATATGCTAGGTGCTCCGCATCTTTTGAAATGCATTTCACTTGAAATTGCGTGGAGCCGACACTAGAACGCGAGTGATAGTGACATCGAGTATTGGGTGGAAACCGACTGTGGCCAGATTGCCTGCATCCGGTGACGTATCAGTTTCGATTCAATCCACCATGTGAGGTGTGGTGGTTAACACCACGTCCAACCGGGATGGTCTGTGGACTTCTCCCCCACCTGGTAGGTTAGTTGACATGCGCGGTTGATCGCACCTTCTACACAGGATTGTAGAAATCAGTGGCCGCAGCACCGGGGGTTAGCCCATTGGCGAGATCTGTGTGTGGAAAGCTGAATTCACCCAGGACGGTGGAGTAACATCCAGGGGCTGGGGTGCCTCGTCTCGTCTCACTGTGCATTTCACCCCCTGTATACAGGTTGGAGGTCCAACTAGTCTTGATCTAGTCCGTTGATATCCAGTAGGCCTTTATTGGATCACAAGGCAGTCGTCAGAAACAGGATGTCGCACTGTTCCCGCAGAACGCGGCAGTTGCCGAGAACAGAGAAATTTGTCAATCTAACAAGGTCTCGAGCGGGCGGAACTCTAGTAGCGCTCCGATATGGTAGCTAAAAAAGCAACCAACATTCTCTAACTGAAGGTCGTTCTGGTGATCGATAACCCTGTGAGAAGAAAATGTTGCCCAAGAAAGGCGCAATGTCAACGCCTGTAGTGCCCCTCGTTTTGACCTCTTCGATTGGTATCAGCCATTAATGCGGAGAAAAACTGCAAGAGTCCTACACCGAAAGATAAGTGTGTATGAATGAAGTCTCCAAGATGTCCCCTGCACTCAAGTGGATATAGGTGGAGGATTCCAAGTCAACGCAGACAGAAGTGCCCCAGGATAGTGGTCATGCTGACAGCTACTGCCTGGATACGCTCGATGGCAGATGTGCCCTTTCTCAGGCCGTTGCGAACGGCTGGATTGGCAAGCTCAAGCAGTGGCTTCGTATATTATAAGTGAAGCGTTCGAAAAACGCGTCTTTATGTGTGGAGAGGGGCTGTTTCATCATTCCATTTGTTCGAAACCTTCTTTTGCCGACGATAGCACTAGTAAGATATAATAACCGCCGTCCGTATCTGCAATGCAGTGGGTTCATGAACATTCCAGATTCTTCAGTTATCAGTATGAAGGAGAGCGTCGCTAGAAATAAAACCGTTAAGGTCATCGACGTATGCCGGAAATAACGCTCGCACCGAGATAGGTTGAGGTGAACAAATGCCTGTTCATGTTTTTACTTCAAAAGTTTAGTTATCAAGAAAAGCTAATCCGACGGATACTCTCGTTGTAACAGCCATGAACTTCCAGTTCATGTAGAGGATGAATATGTGAAATACGGTCGGAAACTTGTAAAGTCGACGATGATAGCATCGAAGATGTAGTCACTGTTCTTGATTCTCGTCAGACTATTCACGAAACCCAACATACTGGTTTTGCACTACTCGCAGGGAAGACGGCCAGGCCGAGAAGAAAAGTTTAGTCGAGAAGCGGGGCTTAAAGATGGTGCGTTCTGACAGGCGTCCACCCATCTCTTGTGGGATGCTGGCCAGACCGATCAGTCGAATATGGGTGCGATATCGGCCTCTTTCCATCCCTCCTGAGGAGTACCGGTCTGAAGTGTCTGTTTGAACAGAATACAGAGGGTACCGATAAACCCAAGGTGGCTTCCATGAGGATGTGGGGATGGACCGCCCCTGTTCAAGTTGTACTGATGGCTAATATTAATTTGGAGATGTGGACATCGATCACAGAGGATTCAGCTCTGAACGGTAGGTATCGGCGGTTTTCTCCTCATGATAGCTGGACGCCAGCTTGACGAAACCATACGTTAGACGGTTGAATATTATTCCCTGAACACCCCTGCAACCGCTTGGAAGTTCAGAGATGTACCCCGTCTGATGGCCGCAGGAGAAGCGTTGTTGCGATGCATCTACTTGTATGGGAAGTTTTCATTTACGCGGGCTGTTGAGTGTGTCCACGGATTTCCCACACGCATCTTCTTTGCACAGTGCGAAAGATTTATAAACCCTCCAGTTTGCCTGTCATCTTCTGTTTAGAGAACAGACGAGAACACGCGCCAAGAAGGTAGCGTATTTTCAGAAGAAGCAAAATAAGGATGGCAGACTCCCGTAGTTTGTCGGGCACAAATGCCTCACCGATTTTTTGATGGCAACTTTAGGAGAATGTTAGTCTGAGTTCAATCAGCCAGACCCGAGGCTGAGTGTAACTAAGAGGGTACTTCGTGCGCTACAGCCTCTGTTCTGGAAAGTTCGCAATGAAGCGTTTGTTACGGTCTTTTGGAGCCGGCAACCGGCGAAACTAAAAACTGGTACGAATTGTTCGGCGTGCCTCAGCGGTGGTTTGATGACCATTCCTTTTACCGAGTGAGCTTCACTTGTGATAACCAGTTATAGCAAGGGAGATGCCCATCTTGGATGATTTCCCGTAGGTTTTTCGAAATGTCCTGTGCAGGCTTTCTTACATATCAGCATTACAATGGATTCCGCTGATCCATAAGCAGAATCCACAAAGGAGTCAGATACTCAGATAAGGTTGGGTGAACTGAAACCACCCATAACAAGAATATAAAGCATACTCTGTGTTGACGAGAATCTGCCCAAGACGAAACGAGTGGCTCCGTCGCTGCGTGTGCCTACTGGCGGCAAAAGGTACCAGAAGTCGACAAGGAGCGCGTCGCAACTACGAGGCTGAAGTTCAAGCTATAGTGCTTCATATTCTTTTGGGAAGGTCAATTCCTCTATGACAGTCGGAATGGAAAACCGGTTCGGGAAGCCAGAACAACCTCACATGCATCCACGTAAGAGGTCTGTTCGATACAGTGAACATCCGAGAATATGCGTTTTATTGCCAATGATATCTACGGAGGGCCAAGTCTATGTAAATACAAGGGTGTGAGAGCCGGCGTCGTGGACCGAATGCTATTTCTGACCGCTCATTCGGGTGCCTCGAACAGTTGATGCGGATGCACTCAACAGCTACTTCCGCATATGGCTGGGCACGAAACCAGGTGAGCAGCGCGAAGAAAAACTTGTTAAGGGGGTTCCAGTAACGAGAGTGAATATGCAGACGGCGACCGAGTTCCGCGCATCCTGGCCGGTGGCAGGCCCTTCATCAGGGCCTGAACGTTCTTAAACTTCCATGTCGAGAACTTCTTTCACTTTTGTTGATCCGGGGTCGACTTCCTTCGAACCGTCTTCGATTCACCATTTGCTGGCAGGTAGATGATAGTTCTGCGCCCGCAAAAATTCGGGTGACATTCCGGTTTGGGAGACGGGTTAGTAAAAAAAGGTTTAAATCCGATTAATAGAAAGGTCGGTGGAGCGACCATTCGGAACGTTGAAGGTGAATCCAGCAGGCTTGCTGAGCTGTGGAACCTGAGAAATAGGCGGGTTCAAACGGGCCTTTTCTGAGTTGAAATAAGAGGTATAGAAGAACAGTGGGGGATTATACCATCGTTGTGGGTCACACATTCGTATCAACGTAGCCCTGTGGGTAGTCATTTATCTGGGAAGATGTGAATAGCCAACTCTGTTGATAATATAAGTGCGTGGGTTGACTCTTTAGTTGGTGCTGTTCTTCACTCATAGTTGGGGACTACGACTTTTGATTTAATCTGAAGGTTGGAGTCAACACTGATGTGCGAACTTTTTCTGGGAAGATAAGTGCGCTTTCGCCACTCTCACAAGGGGCGGCCAGACAAGACTTTCTTTAGGTGCTGGGGCATTCGACGAGCTTGGAATTCAGGTCGCACCGTTCCATCGCCAAACGGGGTGACACCAGTGCATAAGATTTTCAGTGTTCGAACACTCAAACCTATACGACGAATCGCTCACGCGTTGAGGATGTCGAGATTTTTGTTGATGAAAAGCTTGCAACCCAAGTACCAAGCTTGCTGAACATCCGAATACCTCAATCTTCAACCCGAGCTACGAACAAAGCCATCGCTGTTTTCAGCCAATAAAATCTCCCCGTCGTCACTTCAGGAATGGCAAGCACTACGTACTCATTCAATGGGATGAGCTCCAGATTCATGTCAGAAGTATTGTGTTTTCGGTCAACGGAAATGGTAGCAGTGAAGCGAATGCGGGCCCGAAGAAGCTGCGGTTTTCTCCGAACAGGAGGTTCATGCAGATGAATGGCGCTGTGAAAAAAGTGAACCGACCTTAGTGATCTCCTTAAAGCCATCCTGCTTGAAATGGCGCTATACTGTTTATTTTGAAGAGTAATGTACACACCTTCGTTCAAAGAAAGAACAAACGATGACATCAAAATCAAATAAAACACCTGTAAAGATGACAGTGTGAAGGCAAGCTGTCAGTCGACTGTTAGGCGTTGCATACTTACCAACACTGCACAGTTGACAAGTCTTCTCGAAAGAGTAACAGGCGTCAATAGTTCATTTATTTCACGGAGAGGTACCCGTACCGTCTGCAAAGAAAAGATTTCAGAAAGAGGAGAAAAATACAAAAACCGGTAAAAAAAAATAAACGATCAGTAGCACAGAATCGAAAGTTCTTCAGGGAACATGGAAGCTACCGCAGTGAAGGGCTGTCCATCGGAGAGAAATATGCTCGTCACAGTGAGACAACTGCCAGAAAAGTGGCAACAATTGACGCCAAGTTCCACAAGTAAATCTGTCGTAGGCTTTTAGGGAACCTAGAACAGTCAATAACCATGAATTAGTGACTGCGTGTGGGAGCAGTCCCATTCGAATAATAGCGCTACGCTGAAATGAAAATGTGACCCTCTAAAAAGAGATGGTAATGGGTGAATGAGTAACGAAGTTCGCATCACAGCACACGGTAAGCAGAACTGACAGAATGGCGGCGTTATGAGAGTCGCCTCCGTAATTAAAGACTTTACCCATCCAGGTAGGTTGGTTTAGGTCGTCATCCATTATAGTGACGTCAACCACCACAACAGCACCGTCACTAACCGATGTCACGTCGGGTTTGATGAACGAGCCCGCCGTTGGTACTCGCAGCTATTCGAAGACTGTCTAGTCTAATTCGAGCAGTCGTTTCGCCAGGTCTTTTGGCCACGCGGTCGTGTCGAGCACAACGCGCGTCATGGGTGATCCAACATGGGTGCAGAATACGAGCGAGGTTTTCTGGTTGACCACAGTTGCCACAAAAGAGAACTGAGTAGTCACTTTGGCCATCTCGTGAATTTCGAACCTTAGTCCACATGAGAAAACATCTGAGCTGGATCGCACGAACGGTTGCAGTATGGAATGCTCGACACTTCCTGACGACCACGGCCGTCTAACGAATGGTAGGGTTTATCCATCCACGCTGCATGAGCTTCCTCGTTCGTCACCACTATAACGTGAACACGTATCGGGAATTCCCGTTCTCTCAAGATAGAGCCAAACGAATCATCCTTGATCACATTCCGCATGAGTGGACCTTAACTTGAGAGCAGTCTTTCCAGTCGTGATTCGCGCAAGGTTGGAATATTGGTGGTGTAGTAGCATGTAGTGCACCACCATTTTGTTTTGCCACACATACTCCCTTCCGCTTCCTTTCAGGTCCGCGAACACGTGGGTTGGCCGCGTCCGTGCAACGGGCTGAGGAAGGTGACCAACCAGAACCTGAGGTCGGCGGTCAGTGAGCGTGAGACCACGTCTGATTGGTGGGAACTCCCGGACCGTGGGACCCCGGATATATATATGCACAAGGACACGTTGTTGATCGAACTCTCTCGGTATCTGAGTTGCGTTAACACACGTTTCTTTTTTATTCGTGGTTTTTCCTATTCTGTGAAGTAGACCGATTTGTGCTCGATTGCGAACGTTAGACACTGTGTGCACTGTAACCTGCGATTGACCCAATTGGAATATTATAATTTTGGCACCCACAGTGGGACACATTTCCGGATGATGCTCAGTTCATCAGATACCGAAGAGATGCCGGGACTTGTTCGAGCGGCTGAGAAAATGTGTGTTTAGGACAGTGGACATGCAGTTCGTGTGCGACAGGAGCATGGACTCCCAGCACCAGAGAAATACACGATTAGAGAGGACTTTTATATTTGGGAAGCCCAGGTGCGCCGCTACGTGCTGCATTTTAACCCACAACAGCAGGTGGACATCGTATTGACTCTGATTTCTCGTGAGGCTTGCGGCAAAATCGTTGACTTCGATATTCCGGAGAATCTTGAGGACCTATTCTACTTTCTGCGACGAAGGATCGCAGGTCTGCGCCCTGCGGTTGGACATCGGAAGAAATTTCATGAGAGACGCCAGCTTAGCATGGAAAGATTGATGGATTATATGCAACAATTGAGGAGACACGCGAGGATGGCGTTTGTGAAAGAGACACAAGAGCAGAAAGAAGGCCGCATTCTAGAGAGGTTTCTAGAGGGAATTCATCAACCGCAATGTCAGCGCGAATTTCTCATCCGCTCTCCCAAAACATTGGCTAATGCTGAGAAGCTGGCTGAGCTGTTAGACTAAGTGGAACATGTTGAGTCCGGGGATGAAAATTTTGCTTGTGTGACTCAGAGCACCCCCGCCGACCGATTGCAGGGTCAGATAGTCCGCAGAAGCGCTTATACAAGAGGCGGACATTGTACACAATGCCATCCGAAAGTGAAAGCGCCTGACTGACAGAGATGTTTCACCTGTCGCCGGCATGGACACCTGGCGCGTGGGTGCTCATTATCCGCCCGGAAGCGTACACATGCCGGTAAGTCTCCTGTATGCCAATCGCGTATTCCTTTTGTTTCGAAATGTGAGGATAAAGATGTTGCGTTATGCCCTGTTCTGAAAGCAAAAGTTAGCGGTCGTGACTTTGAATGTCTGTTAGATTCCGGGTCCGTATGCAGCCTGCTTGATAATGAGGCATACACCACCTGTCAGTTTGATGCAATAGCGGGGCCTGTCAGCCAGGTTCTAGCCATGAATGGACAACCGTTACATATATTGGCGTGTGTTCGCGGAACAGTGCAGATTGGAAAGCGGACGTGTACACTGAATTTCTTCGTTGTCCCGAAGTTACCTTTTCATGTCGTTCTGGGCAGTAACTATTTGAAAACCATGCAATGTATCCTGGGCCTACCTAACCTGGCCGTACAGGTATATGGCGAGCGTTTTCCGTTGGAACCTGTGTACAAAACACTGGCAGGTGTTGTGGATGTCCGTAAAGGACAGCATGTAACGAAGGGGGAAGTGCACGCCCAGTTCGAATGGCAGAAATTTAGCAGCACCATCATCTCACACCTCCCAGCACACCTAGCACAGAGAGTACGGGAAGTAATTGAAAAGCATAGGGCAATATTCTGGTGGGAAGGACAGCCGCCTGGACGCACTCACTTTGTGCGACACAGAATTGACACGGGGGAGGCACACCCGATCCGGCAAGCGGCTCGTCGCTTACCAGTCCATCTTCAGGGCCAGGTGGAACAATTATTAACAGACATGTTAGAGAAAGGCATTATCCGGCCGTCAACATCTCCATGGGCGTCTCCGGTAGTATTATGACAGCCGCCTGGACGCACTCACTTTGTGCGACACAGAATTGACACGGGGGAGGCACACCCGATCCGGCAAGCGGCTCGTCGCTTACCAGTCCATCTTCAGGGCCAGGTGGAACAATTATTAACAGACATGTTAGAGAAAGGCATTATCCGGCCGTCAACATCTCCATGGGCGTCTCCGGTAGTATTAGTCAAGAAAAAGGATGGCTCCTTAAGATTATGTGTTGACTATCGCCAGTTAAACGCGGTAACCAAAAAAGATTCGTTCCCACTACCACGTATCGATGACACTATCGATGCTCTTTCGGGCACCGAGTGGTTTAGTACCCTTGATTTGGCCTCTGGTTACTGGCAGGTGGAAGTGGAGCCCAGTGATCGCCTGAAAACCGCGTTTGTGGTACCCTCTGGTCTGTACGAGTTTGAAACCATGCCATTTGGATTGACGAATGCCCCGGCCACCTTTCAAAGATTAATGCAACAGGTGCTCGGAGACCTGATCCCGAAGCAGTGTCTGGTTTATTTAGATGACGTCATTGTACACGGACGTACCGTTGATGAACATTTGCATAACCTATCCAACGTCCTTTCAAGACTAGCGGAGGCTGGACTGAAATTGAATCCAGCCAAATGTTCGTTTATGCGGACCGAAGTAAAATATTTAGGACACGTCATCTCACAGTCCGGTGTGAGCTGTGATCCCGAAAAGGTGCGTAAGGTGAAAGAATGGCCAACTCCTGAGAGTGTTGAGGAAATTCGTAGTTTCCTTGGGTTGGCTTCTTATTATCGACGATTCGTTCCCCGTTTTTCTCACATAGCTAAACCTCTAACATTGTTGACGGAAAAGGGGCGAGTATTCGAGTGGTCCGAAGATTGTCAACAGTCGTTCGATCGATTAAAAGATGCGTTATGCACTGCCCCCATTTTGGCACTCCCAGACACAAGAGCGGACGCGAAAATGTTTATCTTGGATACTGACGCCAGTGACGTCGCTATAGGGGCTGTACTATCTCAGTTAGACAATAATGATAAAGAACATGTTATTGCCTATGGAAACCGAAACCTCAACAGAAGTGAAAGGAACTATTGTACCACTAGAAAGGAGATGCTCGCTCTAGTACATTTTATTAAACACTTCCGTCACTATCTCCTCGGAAGGCGTTTCTTGGTTCGAACGGACCACTCATCACTCCAATGGCTGCAGAATTTTAAGGACCCGGAGGGGCAAGTTGCACGTTGGCAAGAGTTTTTACAAGAGTACAACTTTGAATGTAAACACAGGCCTGGTCTGCGTCACCGAAATGCTGATGCATTATCTAGAAGACCGATTCGCGACCATGGCGATTGCCCCTCATGCACGAGGTACTCCATGGCGATCACCATCAGGCCAGAGGAGAATAATCGATGGGCTGCCATTCAAAGTAGCGATGCAGATCTACAAATCATATACAGACGAATAAAAGAGGGGGGGCCACGTCCGACCACCCAAGAGATGGCAGGAAGTAGTTGGGAGGCGCGTTGCCTGTGGTCGTTGTGGAACCATCTCTATATAGCCGATAATGTCCTTTATTATCAATATGGCCCGACATATGAAAGCCAAATTGTGGTCCCAGAATCGGCGGTTCGAAGTGTTTTGCAGGAACTGCATGAGAATTTGGGGCACGCGGGCCAGAACAAACTTGAAGAAGCCGCGAAACGACGTTTCTGGTGGCCCCACCAACGAAGAGACGTCAAGGATGTGTGCAGTAGTTGTGGTCTGTGTGCACAAATTAAAAACCCCAAGAGACAACAATGCGCACCGTTACAGAGCATGCTGACGGGGTATCCGAATGAAATAGTAGAAGTTGACATCGTCGGGCCACTACCAGAGACCACCCGAGGGAATAGGTACATTCTCGTGATGGTAGATCATTTCACTAAATGGTGTGAAGCGGTGCCAGTGCCACGAGCGGATGGCGGAACTACCGCCAAATTCATTTTCGACCACTGGATCTCGCGCTGGGGCGCCCCAACTCAATTGCACACTGACAGAGGGTCAAATTTTGAGAGTACAATGATGCATGAACTGTGTAGAATACTGGGCATAAGGAAGACAAGGACGACCGCCTATCATCCGCAGGGTAATGGTGCTGTGGAGCGCGTCAACCGCACCCTGAAGTCCCTCTTGAAAGCGTTTGTGAGTTCAGAAAACACCCGCTCATGGGACGAAGCCGTATCTCAGTGCCTGCTCGCATACCGTGCTAGCGTCCACTCTTCTACCGCACAATCACCGCACTACCTGCTGACGGGAAGAGAGATGCGACTGCCGTCCGACTTGCTGGTACCCAGATTGTCGCCAGATAACCTATTAGCCTCAGACTATTGCGTTCAGCTACGTGACAAACTGGCGAAAGCATATGCGTTAGCACGGGAACACCTGCGGACGGCCCAAAGGAGACAGAAGGATTACTACGATAGAAAAGCATATGGAAGCCCCTTGAAGCCCGGCGATAAAGTTTGGTTGCGTGCAGAAGCCCCAGAAACTGGAATTCCAAAAAAATTGTTTCATGAGTGGAAGGGGCCATACGTTGTGCACGACATCATTTCCGAATCCACCTGCACTATACGGGACGTTAACGACATCAGGTCCGCGAACACGTGGGTTGGCCGCGTCCGTGCAACGGGCTGAGGAAGGTGACCAACCAGAACCTGAGGTCGGCGGTCAGTGAGCGTGAGACCACGTCTGATTGGTGGGAACTCCCGGACCGTGGGACCCCGGATATATATATGCACAAGGACACGTTGTTGATCGAACTCTCTCGGTATCTGAGTTGCGTTAACACACGTTTCTTTTTTATTCGTGGTTTTTCCTATTCTGTGAAGTAGACCGATTTGTGCTCGATTGCGAACGTTAGACACTGTGTGCACTGTAACCTGCGATTGACCCAATTGGAATATTACAGTGGAGAAACTCAGTATGACCAGAAGGCCCTAACAAAATGTGGTGTGAATGTAACTAACTGATGTCGTTTGGAAGGCGGAGCCAATGTCAGAATAACTGACAAATTGCACGGTCTATAGACTTGAGCGTGTTTCGGTGGTCTGGGTTCAATAGTACCAAGCGATCCACCTTCGGGACCGGGTGTTATCTCGGGAGTCCTACGCGTTGATATGGCTTCAGTGGCGCTTTGATGGTTTCATTCAGCATCATGCGAAGCTGCAGACGGTGATTAGTGGATGCTTCGCCTTTTCAGGTAAGCAGGATACCTTGGTAGGCCACCGTGACAGAGGCGCTTAATGAGCGGATGGCGTTCGGAGCAAACTGAATGAACTCATTAGAAATAGCAGTCACATTGTGTTTATGGTCACTTCGGATAACCATGAGCTTAGTGTTGCACGTGTTAGTCCGCATCCTGGATAGTTCCAAGACGCTAGCGGCGGCTACAAGCTTCTCGGAAAGACGTGCAGTATTATCAGCCGGAGGAATTTGATCGTCGTCATAAGCACAGCTGCTGACAAGTGTATCAAGCTGTAGTCGAGATAGAGCTAGTACCTCACCCATTGCCACGTTTAACAGAATCGAGGATAGTGGGTCGTCCTGGCGAACGACTCACTGTGACCGGGACCTTTGAACGTGGCGGCAGGATTCTTATAGGAGTCGACGATGTAATGTGTTAGAGTTGAAGAAGCGCCGAAAGTATGAGCTGATCTGAGAGTCAAGTCCTGTGAGGTAAATTCGAACGCCTTGGGCACGTCAATACGAGCCGCAGGCAGACGTGTAGACATGGTGCATGAGTTCCGGAGCAACTCATGGAGCAATGAGATCGCCTCGGGACAGCCGTCACTGTATGGTATAACACACTGAAGTTCGGGCAGTTGCAAACGCACATCCCAACGGTTGGCTAATATCATCAAAATAAGGTATCAACGTTGAAGTTGTAACGACAGGTATTAGCTCGGAGGGAGATGTGGGATAATTTGCTTTCAACACAAACGTGATGCGGGGACGGCACAGGTGGATTGGGCAAGCTTAAGTTAGCAAGAAGAGGTTGAAGTATCCGGTCAGGGCACCAGCTACCATGCAGTTCAAATGCTTCAGAGAGGTCCGTCTTAATCTGGGAGTGCTTTCCACGTGCTCGAAGATGCGTGATACTTCCCCAGTTATCGAGTCGATCAAGGGCCAGTCCGGAGGCGTAGTCATGCGAGATGGTCGTACATCAGAGTGAGGATGAGCCGACAATACCTCCGGTTAGTATTCGTTGGAATTATCCGGAAGGCCGCGGTCGTCATGTAGACAGTTCTTCAGTTTCTAGAGAAGGTGCGAACGAAACATCTTTTAACGCTGGTGGTACAGCATTTGAACCGCTGCATAGTAAGCCCCCCGTATCCGCTTCCAGGTCTAGTGGGTTCCAACGTTAATACGAGCACGTCGTCGAGTAATCAATCTCCGGGAGTACGGAAAAGTTTGTGAGGCGTGCGTGTTCAGCAGTGACTTAGAATGTACCATTATGAAAACTCCTAACTGAAGTCCGCGGACAGTAGCTAGTAATCGATCGCTGTGTAGGTAAGCCTCGCTTTTAGACTTCAGTTGGTTAATCGTTGTTGCAACAAACAGGTGAGCCACTCAGTGTTCAGAAGGGTAGTAGCTAATATCCACTGTCGTGTTGGTCCGCGATACGGTGGCTGGATTGGCCACGAGAGCAGTGTTTTTCTGACAATTCAGCGTACGCAGAAGTTTCTGCGAACTACAGCCTGGGATATGTAACGAGAACCGATGATGAAGTTCACGTCGAGTTGCGCAGGGCGGAGCAAATGCATAGGTGTATCCTAGAAGAGAGGCCGACTCTTGCCAACACCAACTGGATCCGGCGGTTTTCATGCAAGTGAGTTTCTCATGTTTGCGTTTAGCAGGATGTACATGCTTTCCGTGGTTAACGAAGCAACTTTCGATGGGAAAGTTGCGCGCAGTCGGTGCAGCAAAGACTATCGCGGGCTAATTGTCTCCTTCCTACGCCGAGTCATTCCTGCGTAGATGCATATGTGTACGCGCCGATGAGCCGGCATTCGACTTACAAGTCTGGCCACATTCTCAACAGGTGTACTCGGCTCGCCTACACCGTGTACTGGTAGGCGCCTTCAACGAGGTGCCAACGGTAATTTTATTGTCTTGATCGAATGCAAAGAGCACGTTAGAACCAGGTAGATTGGTTGGCCCTATCCGGACTTGCTGAACGCCTAACTTGTCAGTGACTACACCACAACTGCCCAGTCGGCACCACGAGAAGGCGGCTCAGCTCACCGACCACTACCACGACTACTACTAATAATATCACTACATGCCGTTCTGAACAGTCATTTGGCCATCGGAATCAGCCACAAGCACTAGATATATCTATTCGCCAAAACTTTTAGATTTCACACGTGACATATCATCATCACATTCGTAAAGAGAGGATTAGATATGATGACAATCTACGACAGCAATAAGTGGATGGATCAGAGGAGATGCGTAGCGAACACAGTACCCGAGATGATGTAGGGCTGCAAACAATCATATGCCAAATCGAACGGTGATGACCTCAAATAAAGTGGTAGATGATCATACCGGACGCCGTGGATTTCGATATTTAAAGCACCAGTGGGTCAGTAGTGACAGGACCATAGCGGTAATATGAAACATTTACTCGAAATTCTGATTAGGTGTACACCGAAAAAAAACAAAGCTTTCAGCGGGTTGTGAGATTTCACATAAAACTACACAGATTTGGGGACGGGTCAACCAAGCAACCGTCTCGGGTCATTATATCGGTTGCGATATATAGCAAGAAACCTTCGGATTGAAAGATAATTACTAGAAAAAGGTCACCAGGAAAATTTCCGAATAGAAACAGGTGTCAAAAAAGCAGTGCGATTGCTCGGCCAACTGACAGCGTTGTGTAAACGACAAATCCCATACGTTGAAGAACAGCCGCCCATAATCCCCGTTTTTATTTGTTTCCTACTCGTTCGGTCTTTCTCTTCTCACGCTGCAAATCCTCGTGAGAGTGCTTGCGAGCCTACATTGTAATGATCGACATCGTAACAGGCAAGCGGGACGTTCTGGCTTCGTGTACCCGATACAGTCGTAAACCCACTCTGTGCAACGTGAAGACACCGAGGGACAGCGTTCCTCACAAGCAGAGGTTCTAACGATTGTCCTGTAAAAGGAGACAACAGAAACAAGTGTGACCCAAAGGTCCAGTAAGACATGCACACGACTTACCCAGACGAAAACCAAAATGGTGTCAACAGCACGCCGCGTCACAACATGGTCACCAGAATTACGCGCGCGACAAACCACTTCTCCCACGATCGTTAATCTCGAGGTACACTGAAGCATGATACCGTTTACTTGTGGAAACCTGATCTTGCGTAGTCTATTCTTACGTACTTCCCACTGCTGGACCTTTGTCTGTGCGTACCCGGGTTTCATTTGCGTTTGATCGCTCTGTCATTACGTGACTGTTGCATTTGGTCGTATTCACCTGAACCGTTAGTCTTGTGATTTGTGTATTTGATTGATCCAATATGGGGGCTTGTCGTTATTTTCTTCTGTTCGGTTTATCATGAATTTTCTGTACTTCAGTACCTTGTTAACGGAAAACTCGCCTTTACTACCGCCTTTGTTTTTGGATCCGGATCGGTTTCTCAATGGACTCAGAATTCATAGACGCCTGCGACTTCACAGACGGGACTATTTTAGATCAGGTTATCTACAGGCGTTACGAGTAGACTAAGTGTAGCTGGAATAACAGCCAGAAGTTGGGGATCAGCACTAGATTGTACTTAACAATTATTACTAAGTGGACTTTCCACCCTTCCGGTGCGGGGTTCAGGCAACAGACACACCGACCTCTCTGAGCTTCCACACTCGTCACGTCTACAATGAAAGCCAGGAATATCCGCCTATTTCTGTTACGCTCAGGTTTGTCAACGCTGGGGTTCGAAACGTCTCCGAATACGATGTCTTCAAGTTAGCCACTGTTTATACGTTCTTTCTCCATGACCATACGCACCTGCCATTAGGATCAGGGTGTATCTAGGAGAACCCGGGCTCCGCGGGCACTGTTACGTCCGAACGAATCCCGAGGCATACAACAAACGTCGTTATCACACGCAACTACAAGCCGTGTCCGTCATGGCTTCGTGAAATGCACACAGTGAAGAGGCCTCACCAGTCGCACAATAAAAAACTGGACAGAACGGTTTGGCCTCCATTTCCGAACATAAATCTCACCAGGGCTCATGATCATACTGATTGTGGAGATCCAGGAAACTATCTTTGAGTAGCAGGAAGAACAGCTCTAAAGTTTCTAAACGACTTGGTGCCAGCTGAATGAGGTGCACACGATCTTTTAACCGGCTTTATTTCAAGTGTTGATATTTTTGGTCAGATTGGAAGCCAACTGGACAATGGTAACATTCTCGAGGACCAGGTGTTGCGTACATACATACCGGCGCGCTGGTTGGAGCTCTCTTAGTGGATTCGGCCGACTCAGCCACATGTGACGGCGTGGCAACCACTGTATCGGCCGTTAACCGATCGGAATTACAAGGTCCGCAGACCAACGGGGTGCAAGCCAAATAATTCAGTCAAAATGTTGAATGCCGTCAGGCACACACAGACAGGTTTTATGGAACCGGGCATTACAGCAAACTCACAACATAGTGTGGTTCTTAGCTAAATACAATCTTCGAGCGTGATTCGCATTTCGACTGCTTCAGCATGACTCTGTGAATCGTTTAGGTAGTCAGGCATGGCATGTAGATCAAAATGAAGTTTTACAACCTTCATGTGAGAGGAATAACTCAAATTCCCAACAGAACTCGGCGACGGTTGTACTAGGAGGCAATTTGAATTTTTAGTCTCAAGATTCGCTGCACAACGCAATATGAATCTTCAAAATTTTCATACAGAAGCAAATGAGCCAAAATTAATAAAAAATTCGGAATGGTTGAGCAAAGAACTGCGCAATCATGAGTGAAATCTCGCACTTGCGAGGACAGAGCACGCATAGAGGTATCTTCAACAGAAATACCTGTGGGTTTCAAAGCAACAGAAGGGTTGAGTTTATTCACACACTTATTTGGGGGTAAAAGGCTTAGCAACACCAGAGTCATAATTAAAAAGATATTTAGAACCACCACTAACGGCAAATGACTGGGTTACGTGACGAGTGGAAACAATGAAACATATTCAAGAGAACCTAGCGAAAATTGCAATGAAAGCACTGAGTTATGAGTCAGGGGAAAAACGCTCACTCGTAATGAATTATGCATTGAACAGCTCATTGATCCACAGCGGGAAACTTGCATTGTTTATCCCAGACGTCTAGCGAACATTCGAGCTACACTTAGTCTACTCGTAACGCCTGTAGATAACCTTATCTAAAATAGTCCCGTCTGTGAAGTCGCAGGCGTCTATGAATTCTGAGTCCATTGAGAAACCGATCCGGATCCAAAAACAAAGGCGGTAGTAAAGGCGAGTTTTCCGTTAACAAGGTACTGAAGTACAGAAAATTCATGATAAACCGAACAGAAGAAAATAACGACAAGCCCCCATATTGGATCAATCAAATACACAAATCACAAGACTAACGGTTCAGGTGAATACGACCAAATGCAACAGTCACGTAATGACAGAGCGATCAAACGCAAATGAAACCCGGGTACGCACAGACAAAGGTCCAGCAGTGGGAAGTACGTAAGAATAGACTACGCAAGATCAGGTTTCCACAAGTAAACGGTATCATGCTTCAGTGTACCTCGAGATTAACGATCGTGGGAGAAGTGGTTTGTCGCGCGCGTAATTCTGGTGACCATGTTGTGACGCGGCGTGCTGTTGACACCATTTTGGTTTTCGTCTGGGTAAGTCGTGTGCATGTCTTACTGGACCTTTGGGTCACACTTGTTTCTGTTGTCTCCTTTTACAGGACAATCGTTAGAACCTCTGCTTGTGAGGAACGCTGTCCCTCGGTGTCTTCACGTTGCACAGAGTGGGTTTACGACTGTATCGGGTACACGAAGCCAGAACGTCCCGCTTGCCTGTTACGATGTCGATCATTACAATGTAGGCTCGCAAGCACTCTCACGAGGATTTGCAGCGTGAGAAGAGAAAGACCGAACGAGTAGGAAACATATGATGCTGGAACGTGTTAATCGATTTTCTATCAAGTATGCGGTATTCGACACTCAATTCGGCATCTACCTCTCCACCTGTTGTGCTGGCTCCTGTTGTCGCGAAACTCATCAGGAATAATTTCGGCTTTCGGGTGCCAGATTTCGTATTTTTCATCACCGATTCAAGTCCACAGTTCTTTACGCGTACTCCATTGATGCAGTTATTCCCTTCTTCAACATGAGACAACAAATATATAGTCTTACTCCGAAACACTTGATGAGAAAACACTCGTGAAAACTGGGTCTAGTGCGGTAGTAATCGAATCATCGTGCACGCAACCTGAATTTCTGGTTACGAATATTGAGAGTCCCCGAAAATAAACAAAGTGTGTGCCCGTACGGCAAATTCAACAAGTGAGCACCGTTTAGTAATGATGACTGATGAAACGAAATCAAGCTCATTTAAAAAATTGTTATTGATTGGATCGAAGCAAAACGACTGTTTGAGCGTCGAGAATTAAGAGGAATTGCAGGCCTCTCAACAAGATTCATAAAAGCAGGAGGTCTTATCTGGGCATCTACAAATTTGAGGGGTTCAGGCTGATAAACAGTAAGTTGAACGGCTGCAGAGGTTGGTGTGAAAATGAAGGTGAATAATGCAGTATAATTTTAAGGAAACTGATAAACCGTAGAACCACCTTTTAACACTCGAAAACGCTTCGGTAGATCTTGACAAATTCAACAGTAGACACAACCATCCTGGCGTTTATTGTTCAATAGTTATGCCCTTCCGCCTGAGAGGCGTATCGAGGGATCTTTTTATGACTCGATGCACGTGTACTTATCTTTTCGCAAGCTTTAACTGATATGCACCGTGGCGTCAGAGATCGTTCTTATCGCGTGTGGAATATGCTGATTGCCATTGGCCAGTATACCAGAGTTTTGACGTTCATCCAGTATGCCTTAACTTTGATAAATCCTTTGATCGTGGAAACTACTCGGTTTTGCTTAGCACGGTAAACCGCAGAGAAGCGCAAGGTTTGCACCATGTTTTCTTAGGTCACACAATTGCATACGCTACGACTGAGAGCGCTCCAGTCGTCATGACCGTTTAAGCAGTGTGCCTCATTGTTCTACCACTGGCCGACTCGTCTGTCTTCTTCATTAGTGATCTTTCTCTTCAGATGTCCTCTCGATAACCACTGTTTGCCGATGACGTTGAATTTTGGCAGTTACTGTATACTTACAACACCCATTCTGTTCTGCAAAACTATATATTTACTTTTTCCACTGATATTAAACGAATGAACTTGGATTTAACTCAGCGGAGCGTGGGGTTATACATACTCGACACTTTTCAGGAACTGCCTACTGTTTGAAAGGCTTCCTCCTACAGTGGGTTCTCGTGGAGAAGCGGATTGGACGACCAGTTGGTATTCCTTGCTGAGCTCTCTCAATGTGAGCGGAAATGTTGCATCCCTTTAGCGCGCGTATCATGAAAATGAGTACTTGTTCAGTGGATTTTAGTCAACCAAAAGTGATCTGCTCATCGCCTTTCTGATAATGAAAATATCCAACTATTTCCAAGAATGGGTGTTCACCATAGCCAGAACCGTTGTAGGCAGGGCTTCATCAAATGCACAACTGTGAGGCGTAGAATCATCTCACAGCGTATGCGACTTTTGCCAAATCTGTTTCCAGTTTCAAAACTTGTCTTGATCATTTTCTGTTTTAACTGTCTTTCGACCCAGTGCTACCACGCTTGGCTCTGTTATTCTAGACAATTTGATGCGGAACTGAATAAATATGCTGTTTCCTGTTCTTTTTAGCCACCCATTGGTGCCAGTAAGGCCAGCGGATCAGATTTCTGGTTGGAGGGTACTTTCGCTCTGTTATCCCGGATATACGTAAAGTATGGAATTCAACTACTGAAAGGAGTTTTCCGGGACTTCAGTTTCGTCGCGATGAGCCATCGCTCACTCCAGGCGATGTTGCACGCCCAAACGATAGAATTATTCTGCTCCTTAGAGTTCGCTTGGCAATTCCGAATGAGTTTTGTTCTGTTTATCTTGGTATAGAAGAAATGAAGTGATTGACACTCCTGACAGGTTGGAAGCCTGAGGGAGATACGGATATTCCCTGGAACGTATGTGGTTGTTTTAGTCATACACTCAGAATCCATTCCAAACCTCATGAGCGAATTACAAGGCCCACGCCGTGTGGAGTTTGGCACCACTTTCATGCAGGTTACCGTGGTCCCCTTCTAGACACATACTACGTCTTAATCAAACCTGGTTAGGTGTGTGTTCCACGACTGCACCACGCAATGATTACGCAATTAATGCGTTTCAGAAGATGGCTAGTTGAGGAGGAGTTCTTCCATACTAGTTGCTTACAAAGACGATTATTTGCAGCGCAGATTATAAAAGATCTATTGAATGGACTAGGTCACCAGTATTTGCTGACTGCACCCAGGCAAGCACTGTCAAATGGAGCAGCTGAGTACTTCTTATGCACCCCAACAAGTATGATAGCGTCCCTTATCCCAACCAGCATGCGTAGTCTAGAATCCACCGAAGTTGTTCTTCACCGTGGCAACGAATTTCCCTCCTCCATTGCAGTAGCACTAAGGGATCTAGGCGTTCGAATGTGCCGTATATATTCAGCTCAGATCTCTGTTCACCACAGGCAAGTTGCGCGAATTCCGTATGATTGGTTTACTGTTAAGGACATGTGGCGTGATTCTGAAAATCACGTTCCGCAGTCCGCTTCTGATTTGAGTTCAGTTATCGAAGAAATAACTGTAATTGGACAAGCGCGAACAAGAAATGTCGAACCTATGAAGACTGAGGAACTTCATCCCTACAACGACGCAGGCTTTTGGTTAAATTTCGACAGCTGTATCGATCATAACTCGTACTTGTATGCTATGTTACTGTGTTACACTATGTTAAACCGCATAAATTCTCTGCACATAATGACCAACTAACTACGCCGCAGTTTTGTCGATCCGCTAGCCGTTTTATTGGTACCCCAGAGATTAGCTCTGAATTTGGACAAAGTACATTCACGATTGCTATTACGTATTCAACATTACTGCAGGTGACCCCGGTAGTCTTGTGAAACAATTTTCGGAGGTGAAACTCGTCCCTGCGCCGGTTGCCGTGGGATCGTCACCTGCTTACTAGAATTGTTGTAGAGATTTTTTGCACAGATTTAGGTCGCAGAAATCTTGTTGCAATTAGATTTACCCACGGAGAGCGTGGCCGCATTAGTCGGCGCCGTTTCTAAGGCTTCCTATCTTCACTCCATCGGTTGGTTCCCCAAAGCGTCGTGAATATATATGGTGACTTCACTCATGGTTAACAGCTGAGATGGCGCATGAATAGACAAAAGTTTGCCGCTGGAGAACGTTAACTGCATATAATCAAAGCGAAAATGAGGGTCAGTTTTCAAATAACGAAGGGACCGAAGAAAGGACTGTAAACGTGCTTCGAAAAAAATACATCAGGTACTGACTGAACGGTTAGAAACCATTATAAACTACCTAAGAAGGATTTGAAAATATATAAATTTCACGAATCCACTGGCTGTTCAAACAATTCATCAGGGAGACACAAAATCTTGTTTCCACTGTCTTAACAGGTGCGCCAATGAGGACCAATGTTTAGCGTGTTGACCTTCTGTATGACAATAGACCTTGGAAGAATGAGGTGTACAGGAAAGTAATGTCAAGCTTATGAGACACGAAGCTAGTTGCGATGCTCTTCCAGGGGCGAAACTTTCGAAAACGCTTTGCCGAAACAACAATAAATAAAAATCTGAAATTCTCAAAAATATATAGTGGATTGTGGCCAGTGTAAAAACCAGCGTTCGTGTAGCTTCTCTAAGAATCTAGACTGCCGTTTGTTTTCTTGCTTGTTCGTTCCGCGAGAACGATTTCGCGTATTCCTGTTACAGGAGGCCTGATAAGAAATTCGTGCTACTTTCTTCATTCAGGTAACCAGTAGCGCGCAGAGAACTCATGCGCTTTTCTAGACGAACCATCATATGATTTGTGCAAATTCGAGCTCTGCTTTACACGCTCGAAGATACCAGGCACTTTCCACCCCGCGTGCTTTTGAGTGCAGCCAAGTGGGCTGTAGTCCAATTTTCGCGTTTTCCTTCTAAAATTTGGTTGCTGCGGCTGCTCGCAGACGAAGCTAGGGCTAAACGCATATCACATACTTGAAATGTGCAGAAAAGCTACGTGTCGTTTCCAACTTATACTCCGTTCGTTCAGTTGAATTCTGTTGAGATTACCCTCCGACTGCTCCTGCAGAAAAACGCATCAATTTTTCACCCATTCAGCGATTTGCACACAGGGTCGAGGCTGGGGGCCCGATCTACCCGGATCCATTTAGTTTGATCGTTTCGATATCCGGCGGTTTTCTATTGACCTGAAAGGCAGTCATTGAAAACAGGGTGTAGCACCGCTCTTGGGGGTGTAGCGTTCTGTACAGCACTCTGTATTTTATGGTTCTTATTGTTAGCTCTTTTCGCCCTTATCTAACTCACTTGTACAGTCCATGTTTGAATCGAGTTAATCGATTGATCCAATAATCAATAATTCAAAATCTACTTCCGAGGTCGTGAGCTGTGCGTCTTCTCTGCGTTCTGTGTCGCTCGAGTACAGGTTTCGGGAGACTTGAATACCGACGGGACCAATAATCTATCTCAGCGGAAATCTCTTCAAGGTAACATCGTGGATCGTTTCCGTCGAATATTTCATTCCGTGTAGTGGATTTCTAAACCAACACACCTTCACGAACTACTGTGGGTCGTGTAACATTGGTTTTTACCACATTTTGGCTCCGCGTTCATGCTCGAGTAATTTGACAATGTTTAACTCCACTACAGGGGTTACAGAAAGTACCAAGAACAGAGTAAAATAATAATCTAGCAAAACAGGATAAATTATTAATTTAACGGTTTATTAAGTAGGTTAGAATCCAATAACACTTTGAGATGGTCTTTAAAAGAGCAGCTAACACTCTCTAGTTGTAGGTCATTCCAGTAGTTGATAACCCTATAAGAGAAGAACTGTTGTCTTAGGAAGGTCCGAGGTCGAAGCTTACAGAGCTTCTTGTTGTGACCTCTTCGACTGTTATCACATACTAGGGTGAAGAATTGTTGCACGAGTCTTGTGCTAAAGAAAAAGTGTGTAAGAATTAAGTCGCTGCGGAGTCTACGAAACTCAAGTGGATAAAGATCGAGAATTTCAAGGCGAGACTCGTAGGACAGATGCCGTAAGCCAGTGTCCATTTTAGTGGCTACTCGCTGGACACGTTCGATGGCGAGTAGGTCCTTCTTCAAACCGGTGTAGACGACTTGATTGACATACTCGAGCAGCGGTCTCACGTAGACTCCGTGAAGCGTGTGAAAGGCGTGTTTGTCTGTCCGGGGGAAGGTTCGTTTGATCATCCCGAGAGTCATGAGACCCCTTTTGGCGGCCAGCTGGTGATGATAAGAGAAGGACAAACCAGACGATAGCCAGATCCTCAGGTCTTTTTTGAGGTTTACTTTCGTGATATCTACTACATTTTGTGCACCATGTATCACGAATAGGTTCCCGGAGTCTCCTCCGAGTGACATGTGCGCACATTTACTGTTGTTTAGAGGGAGACTCCAATCCTCTGACCAGCACTTAATACGATCAAGCTCAATCTGCAGTGCATTGGAGTCACAGGCATTCCAGATTTTTAAGTCGTCGGCATAAATAAGTGCGTTGTTAGAGACCAACTCGGGGAGATCATTGATGTAGATCAGAAACAACAATGGACCAAGTACCGATCCTTGAGGGACTCCCACAGAGACTGGGTATGGAGCCGAAAGGCCTGAACCGGTTTTTACTCTGGAAGCCCTGTTACCAAGAAAGGAAGTTATCCAACGGAGAGCCTCTCCTTGGATCCCATAGGCTTCTAGTTTATGCTACAGTGGACCGCGTGGGACACTGTCGAAGGCTTTGGCAAAGTCGGAGAAGATAGCATCCGAGATACGACCATAGTCTTTGGTCTCTGTTAGACTATCCAAGAAGACCAACCTATTAGTTATGCATGACCGATCGGGAAGAAAGCCATCCTGGGTCGAAGAGAAAAGAATATTCGAGAAGAAATGCCTAAAGATAGTGCGTTTGAACTTTGACGGCTCAATGATTTTTAGTAGATTTAACGAGCTCACTATTTTCGTTGTTCACCCGAAATGCCCTTGATTTTTGGATGTCTTCCTGTTCGATATTTCAGAACGGAGAGGTTATTTCACCTAAGTGAATTCAGATTGGTGACAAATAGTGTTTGCGGTTGACCGTTACATATAATTTATTTTTGTACGTGTGATATACACCCTTTAATTGACTGCAACTAGACCTGTGATTGAAAGTACATATCATCTTCAACCTGGATTTGTTGCCTAAACGATGGACAGAGGTTTCCGCCCACCGCCTCTATCATTTCGTGTTATTAGATTGATTGTTGGCTCATAAACTTATTACGTGGTAAAGTGTTCTAGCTCCATATAACACTCGACATGTCAAAGTTCGAAGTAATGCCTCGCACGTTATATGTGAGATTTTTCACGTGACAACGTCCGATTCTCATCTCTGATGCTATCTTCCGCTCGTATGCGGTGTCCTTTCTTGAACCAAAGTACGTCGTTATCTTTCGTCATACATCTTCCGTTTTCATCTGTACGCACACCATTGTTCTTGCTTGTTATCCTTATGGTGTTACAATGTGACAGTGATAATTAGCACCTTTTGATAATATGGGGGATACGTGAGTGTGCGCTTGACCCCCGACCACTGCGTTGCTCGGGTAACTCGAAGTTTGGTTTAAATTTCCTCGCTATCATTGTCTATTCATATTTTTGCTATCTTGGCGCCTAGTGTATTAAAAACTTACATACGATCATTGCTATTCCTTTTCAAATAGCATAACTCATCGCGTAGTGTATTATTCGTGTTCGATATTATCCGTATTGTTCTCTAGACTTGTGTTTCCTTTTGGTGCCCAGTGCATCAAAAAACAATTACATACGATCACTGCTATTCGTTGTCGATTAGCATAAATCACTGTATATTATCTTATTTGTGTTCGATAGTATCCGTATTATTTTCTAGCCTCGTGTTTCTTTTCCAATAACAACTGTCATCTTTACTCGCAGACCATAACACAATGACACGCACAAGATCCAGCAGCATTGGTGGATCAGAAGTACTGAGCGCTTGCGGTCGTTTCGGCTGATACATTACCGTTCAGAACGGTACGCAATGTCAGACGTGCCTACAATGGTACCACTTTAAGTGCACTGGCCTCAGGGAGGACAAGTGCGCCTTGCTCACTTCTTCAAAAAGATCATTCATTTGTATGAGCTGTCTCTTCCGAGATAGCTGCACCCCACTGAAGGCCATGTTGGATCCTCTACTCGCCACCCCGAGCGAGCAGAAGTCAGACGCGTGCAAGTGTGGCTACAAGGCGTCTAAAGATGGAAGCGCATAGATAGCCACGGTAGAAAAAGCCCTGAATGATACTCAGGGGGATTTGTCTGATATGAAGTCAGTGTAGATTTTGTCAAGGTTCGTTGCGTCATTTTGGGATTGCTGAGGGTTGTTTGATGTTGGAAGGAGGCCCTACGCTTCACTCTCTTCCCCAAATGAAATACATTACTCATCCTTGTTCTTACACCACCTACTTTGACCGTTTCTCTTACCCATATTTAGTCCGAGCCCTGTACACTTCCAAATACCGAAGTTAGACATTTTTCATCAATATTTTTTTCTTGAGTAACTTATGGGTCCCGTCATTTCTCAATGCATGAACAGTAGTTTTGCTCTGGCAAACCAATGACCGTTTGTTTGAGTGAGCTCAACCTGATCTATCGTCCACCATTGTTGATCGGTGCCTGGTTGTCAATTTGTTGTGCGGGCACTTTCTTTCTTTGAGTTCTGAGGATTTTCACATCCGAGGTGAGAGAATAAACTTTCTTGTAGACTGATTCAATTAGTACTCTATTAAATCCAGTTATTACAAGCGCCTTCTCGTTAACCGTTCCGAGGATAGATTATCTCTGTAGTTGAGTATTGAGAGGCATTTACTGGACCAACAGATTACGCGAAACTCGGCGTGAACTTGAATCGTTAGCGAACGATTCAATTGGCAGAACTGAGCTCGTTGAATGAGTACATTGCCCTTGCCTTTCCAGGCGCTGCGGCTGCTCGCAAGGCAGTGGCTTTGTCCACCGCTCAAATTAAGGAGAGCGCGACGAGCTTGAAGGATAGAGCACTCCGGGAGAAAAAGCTTGTTTCGTGGGGACGATTTCCGACCACACTCTCTCCAAGGGAATAAGCCAGAACGGTGCTAAACGATTGTTTCCCTCCAGAGTCTACAAAAATGGTTTCCGCTAGCAGACTTTGCTCCAAAGCTACCAGGAATTCACTGGGACTCCTTTTGACGTTATATGCAAAGATTAGCACGGAGGAAATACTGGAAAAAGCAGTTAAACTGAGGACAGAGCACGGTAATCTCAGGGAAGCCTCTCTAGATCGCTCACTGCAGGAGCGGCAGAAGCGCTCTCAGCTTGCTAGAACAAGGTTATGCATCACGGCTGACCCAAACTCCAGGCTAGCGTTAAAGTCCTTATCCCTGCTGTCAAAAGGGGACCGGTGTCCTCGGATGGACCACCCCAAGCACCCACATCAGAGGCCACTGCACCTATCTCCTTGGAATGTCGAGCGCCTGTGGATATGCCAGGGGCCGAGAGAACAGATTCCAAAGATGTTAAGGACCATTACGCCTCTAGACCCCCAATTATCTCACCTAAAAAAACGTCCGTTAAAAACTATGTTATCTCTAAGCTTTATAGCCCAGTGAGTCTGCTGGGATGCCTCCTACGTCCAAAATGGCCCAAACTTGTCTCATTCCGGCGGCTCTCTCCTCGGCTGCATCGGGGCCATTTCGTCCTATAATCTCTTCTCACTTACAACCTCATCCAAATTCTCGAGGGTACAAAACTGCAAATCACCCTCCAGAAGCTCTGACAGCAACAGCGGTCCAAAGTGCATCGACCTTGGGCTAACAGAAGCGGACGATGCGCTTCACGGAGACGCTCACTTATGCCCAGGCTGTGATGAAACGGCT
>QNGE01001302.1:164853-176669 GCA_008508345.1 Paragonimus westermani | reverse complement strand
AGTATACTACTCACAAGTAGTGTATTAACTACAGGCGATATTCAGGAACAAAAGGACAAGCCCCGAACACGACGGACAAGAAGAGACTATCGGAACAGTGTGTACATGCTGTGTGAGAACTTTCACCAAGACTAATGACAACGTACTGTCACCCAATGTATGTGAGTGCATGCCTGTCGTGCAAATGAGTGTACGCGTTTGTGGTTTAGTTTTTGACATGACGTGTACGGAAGTTTGCGCAATAAACCAACTTGTGGCCAAGCGACTTTTGCGGACACAACAGTAGGAGCGAAGAGCAATGCTGCAGCGGTGCACCGTGGTTGCAGATACCTTTACCAGTGATTTGCTAAGATGACACAGGGATCTTAAAGCTTCGTGATCTGCTGTAATAGTGAATGGCAGACCAAAATATACTTACGAAGTCTTTTAACAGCCCGCTAGACTACAAGGGCTTCGCTTTGGGTCCGAGAATACCCACGTTTGGCGTTAGACACGCGGTGTGGTGTGCATATAACAGGTCTATCACAATGTTCAAGAACAGCACCTATTCCAGTGGGAGAAATATCGGTAATTACAGCTGAATGATCCTTGGCAGAGAACGGTTTCAAATCGTCCGTAGTTTGAGGATGATGCAGTAAAGTACGGAACCTCTTCTCGTGGTAAGCAGACCAAGAAAAATTGTTGATGGATAAAATATCAAACAAAGAAGTAGCGTATAGAGCAAAGTTCGGAATTAAACGTGTGGTATTTGAGTGCACCCAAAACAGTGCGGAGTTCATGTAGGCTAGTCGGTGGTTGTGCGTTCACTCGTGGAGCTAAGCGTCACAACTCTGGTTTGAAGCCATGGCTTTCAACAACGTAACCAAGGCATGAGAAGGAAGAAACTGAAAAATTACACTTCTTTGGGTTAATGGCCACAGTGGGGTCAAAAAATCGTCTCAACATAGAAAGAGGGCGATAATCCTCAATAAGCTTATCAGGAGCATAAACAATAACATCATTTTGGTAGGTATCTATATCATTTATGTCCTTAATAGTTGTATTCATGATATCCTGGAATACAGCTGGTGAGACGTTCAAACCAATAGGTAGAAAATCGTATCGATACAGTCCGAATGATGTAGTAATCACAGTCAAATTGCTTGATACTTCACCAAGTGGTATTTGTAGATGAACGTCCTCGAAATCAATTCTCAAAAACACCTTAGAACCCGACAAACAATACAGCACATCCTCAGGTTCTTCTGTTGTGCAGGTACATTGTGGTAGGCGTGTATTCAACGTTAACCTGTAGTCATCGAAAATTCTAAGTTTGATCCCATTAGCTTTTAATGCTGTCACTATTGGAGTCGTCCAGTTTAACGGGTCAACGGTTGCTATTAATTTTTTATCACACATGGATTGCAATTATTTTCGCACAGGTTCTCGTAAACAAATGAAAATGACTCATCTCTCAAGAAAGACTGGGTCCCCCAGAGCTTCAATTTTTACCTTCGGTATTCGTATTCCCTCTGTGGCCTGAGAGCAGTTCAGTATGGGTTTAGTGTGAACGTCGTTCATTGATGTCACTAGAAAAAGTTCAGGATGTAGTAGTCCTAAGATTTTAAGTCCAAGAATAGAAGAAACTGAGCCTGAAACTAGAATTGGCAATCAATAGGGCTAGCATCGGGCAACTTCATCACTACGGTGCAGCAGCCTACAAGAGGCAATGAATAACCAGTAACATCAGGAATGTTAACTTTTGTGGGCTGCAGAACAGCATCAGGATAAAATACAACTAGGTCTGAGTGCGAGATTATTGATTCGACACTACCGGTGTCAACTATAAAATCGTGACTCTTACCAGAGGCGGACACTAGTGTTTTCAAAACATGGGAAGTGTTTGAGGGGCAAAATAAATAGAGAGAGGGTAGAAATGTCGTAAGTGAGCGATTGCACTCTCGAGTTAGAATTTGTCGTCAAGTGACATAAACGTCTGGACTTACATATGACCCACTTTGCCACGGTTGAAGCAATTGGCCTGTCTTTGGGGACACGAATACCGGGATTGATTGCGTCCACATGGTGCGCAGTTCCCGAATTTTTGTGGAACTGGCTTCGGATTATTTTCTTTAGAAAACTGAACGAATGGTCTTGGCACGCAGAAATCAGTGCTTGGTTTTGATGTTATCTTGTATCGGCCTTGGATTATTGTCTTTGAAATAATTGCACAGAACAGCCTTAGTGGTCTTCGTCATCTCTCTCACATCCTCATGCTGTTCACATATATTGCGAATAATCTGGAGCCTTTGGTCATGATGCATGAGAAGTTTCTGTTGTAACTCTGGTGAGTTAATATCAGCAATCACTGGATCACGTGGCTGATCCTCTAACTGGGCGCCATATTCACACTTAGCTGCTTGCGTTTGCAGTTGTGGGACGAAATCGCGTACCGATTGAGATTCTGACGGACTTGGCACACTGAACTTGGCTCTTTCAAACGCCACAAAATTGTCCGGTTTGAAGTGTTTCTTTAGCATCGGATAAGAACTATCGATCGGTGGCTCCAAGCAAGCCAAGTTTTTGTGAGGGCGTAAGCTCCCATGCTAGTGAAGTGTGGGAAGAAAACAGCTTTATTCTCGTCAAAATCCGACTTTTTGAGGCGCCAAATGTCAAACCTTCCCAAACAATCTTCCACTTCTCGAGCATTTGAATTGGTAGATAATTGATCTAATTCATTAATCATTGTAAATGGTGCGAAAGCGCGACGCCAAATGTTGTAATTAGAACTGAACTATATAGGATACAGATCAAACGCATAAGTGCAAAACACCATCAGGCACAATAACACAGTAACATACGTTGGTTTGCAAAATTGGCGGGAGACAAGGTTAATAGACGTCGCCTATCAACACCGTAACAAGTGAAAGCGTCATGGTCTATTAACATCAGCACACTTCCAAAGCTTGAATGGAATAAGACAGAATGGGAACACTGCTACCTCCGAACAACGGTTCAGGTGTTGCTTTGATGGATAAAACGGAATATATAAAGGAAATACCTGGAATTTTTAGCGACATTCAACAGTTTCTGCCGGACGATGCTCGCGATAACGTCCAAGAATTGTGAAAGGAAATCATCTGCAGTTTAGAACATTTGAGGATAAACGGTGTAATTTCTGCAGACCAATTCATGTCGCTGAAGCCAATGTGCGAAAAAACGCCACATATGCATGGATTACCCAGAACCCACAAGCCCAATGTCCTATTTCGGCTCATCATGTCAATGTGTAACGCACCACCTCACAATTTAACCCGTTGGCTAGATGAACTGCTTGAACCAGTCAGGAAACGTCTCAGTAAATACTGAAAGACAGTTTTGGGCTTGTGAGTTGTGTAGACGGCTTAGATGTTCGGGACAAACTGGTATGTTCACTCGACGTGACACTGTTTTTCACTAATATTCCGTCGCATGAAACGGTTGATAACACTTCCAGTTTTATTCTTAACAGCTGCTTTACCTATCTCAGTGTCCGAACAGAAATCGTTATTACTCTTGTACACATAATGTAAAAATTCAAATTCCAGACGTTTACTTTCCGTCAAATCGGCTAGGTTGCAATCGGCAGTTCCTTGAGTCCACTCCTAGCTGATTTCTCTATGTTTAAGGTAGGATCTAAAGTGTGTGAAAGTTTGTCAAAGTAAATACTGTACAAACGTTACGTAGACCATATTCTGGCAGTTTTTGTGAATTCAATCGATTCAAACGTTTTATTCTTGCAGTCGAGTCACGCACATCCAAACCTCAAGCTACCTAGAGAGAACGAAGTAAACAACTGCCTTCCGTTCCCAAACATTCTGTAATGAGAAAGAGCGATCGCTGTATATCACTCACACCACTGCTGTTCGCTAGTAAGTCTGGAGCATGGAGTTCGACATCGATACAGCCACGGGAAACACACAAGAAGTGCAGCATCGCATGAGAAGGCTCTTGGTACCTGAAGGAACTGAGCATTGGCGTCCATAGCAACCGTGACGTTCTGAGACCAGTGTCGTACGCAGATGAGTGTTTTTGTCTGGGGTCACGTTGCTCACAACAATTGCAGTTATTTAAAGACTAGGTAGCACAATGGAAAAATTCATTTACAGAAAGCCTATATTGACAGGACAGTGCAATATAAGAGTAGCCTAGTTCGAGCGCTGTTTCACAGAGCACGGAGGCTATGCACAGAGGACAATCTACCACAAGAATGAAGCATACGCACAGATACACTTCAGGCTAACGGGCACTCCCTGCAATTTATCAAGAAGTATAGCAGTGTCATTACTCCAAGAACACAGGAGACAACGGTACCAAAGAAGATGGTGTACTTAACACTCCCGTTTCTAGGTGACTGCTGGTCAACAATGATAAAAAGGCGTTTATCATCTGCTGTATCCAGATCCTATAACGGTGTACGATGTTCTATAATACGGCGAACAAGGGCCTTACCAGTCTCCTCGGCTACGAGCAAACAACCTACATCTGTCACATGCCATTATTTATACAAATATCAATGTAATTGCAAAGTGAGGTACGTAGTGGGGACACACCGACAGCTAACTTCTCGTATCAAGGAGCATGTCCCCAAGGGATTGGAAACACAACTAGAAACAGCAAGCGCGTGTGTGGAGGCCGATGAACGGCACCCAGCGTCACCGATAACAAAACACTTAATCTAAAAAGGATACATAGTCAAGGTTTCTGACGCATTCTCTGTGATTTTCCGAAGCCACTAGAAGCTCATCCTCCAGTTTGCTGCGGCTCTGGCTATCGGACGTCAGAATCTCCCGTGTGTGTTCAAAGACAGTGTTGACGTTGCGGCTGACCTAGTATTCAGCATTATGAGCCCTGAGGTGAACAATTTGCTCATTATATGCCTGCCTGAATGTTCAGGTTCAGTAATGTTGGATCACACTTTTCTCAGTTCACTGTGCCGAACAGTAGCCTCGAACAACATGGTCTGGACGGATTTATCATGCTGGAAACGGATCACACTCTTGGAACTCACTGATGTATGCTTGTCGATGCCGTTTGCAGTTTTTTGGAAGCTATTTGTACATTCTGTGCATAAGTAGGCGGTCTTCATCATGGATATCCCGTCTGGTTAACGCCTCCCTGTGAATACTGACTAGATGTATCGCTCATCAAAATAGCCACACCATAGTATTTTGCTTCACACGAACCAAAACTTTTCCTCAATGAGACAATGATTCGCAGTTTGTTTTTTTTCCCCATCAGATTCTATACTTAAATCATAGCTGACGCAATCCGATAAATATGCGTGTCTGCCAATAATCCTATTCTACTGACGGGTCGACATTATCATCACGCAAAGATAATGAGAAAAAAACCAGTGCATAGAGTGTAAATTCACGAGGGACAATGAAAATGTCATCTGCGGTACTCCTTGCACAAAAGCATTCTCAGTGATCATGGAGACAGCACACGTTGTAAAGTAGCCTAGGTCATTGTATTGCATTCCGGAAGTGCGGTCACCTTGATTTCCTCCAGTATTTGTGAACGTTCCCCGCAGATCCTGTGTTTAGGCGAGCCTACGTCCCAAAGCATAACTAGCAGAACAGTCACCTGTTAATGTGAGTGGTGAACCACTTCTTTGCAGTCATAACGAATGCCCGTTATAACAATCTCTTCATCAGCCTTTGTACTGATTGACAGACAACCAGTCACGTGATCACATGCTTTGTACTGAAACCCCTAATGGTCTTCTCCATGGTTCCACCGAGAGCAACATAAACGAAAGCCAGTTCAACACAGTGTCCGATTGTTAGCTCACCGGTATGTTGTTTGCCTACTTGCATCTCAGGTTAGATCCTGGTAAGTCTTCTAGTGATTTGCAAATCTGTTTCCTTCATGAATACATCTTTTTACTATCTACTGTTTGGCGAAAACACGATCGTATTGGCACAATCCGGTAGGAGAATGTCGTATTTTTACTTTGTCCATTTGCACCCACCGACGCATGCTGGTTCCAAGTTCAGAATCGCCCTTCAAGCGCTGAAACTGTTACAGAGAAGTGTGTGAACAGCCAGTGGTCATCGGTCGTGGACCGTGATGACCAAAACACTGGGCCGATGGGACACAGTGACTTCACTGGGAATGTGCGTACACCCCACCCTACGCGAAGCCAGCTAACCTGTCTGTGGTTTCAGCGGTGTGTTGTGCTCGTTCTCTTACCCGGTTCGGTTGGGAGGCATGTCCGTTGGGTAAGCTCTTTGGTGTGGACTCCAGATTTTGTCGTCTGGTTCACAGTTCCGTGATTTTACATAGCTATTCCTCATCTCACTATCGTAAAATGCTCCCAATGCACTGGCGCCAGTAGCATAATGCATGATAAAATTTAAGCGCTGCCGCCGCAGGGATGAACGCGAAAAGTAATCTCGTCACAGATTCGGCATACTTCTTGCTGTCGCTAGATCGAATGACCTAGAAAATGACACCTCTCTCATTAACTGTACACAAGACGTGCTCATGGGACACTGGTATTGTAGACGTCAACTATATACACAGACGAAGTGTGAGTACTTGCAGTGCTCAAGAAGCAAGCTATTGAAATCATTGAGATGGCAGCGGTAGGTTGCCTAGATCAATTTAGAATTCGAAAAATCGAAGTTGTTTTGAAGCAGGTCGAGTGATTTAGATTGGTCCATAGCTGCCTTCAGGTCTAATGTTTTTGTCCGAAATTTTGTGGTGGATAGGATTTGAGATCAGTCAAATTAGAATAATATCACGTACTCCTCTATAACACTGTTCAGTACTGCCGACTCTGGAAATGCAGTCTTTTGCTGGACCTTTTAATTTTGTAAGTGTTCGTCAAGCTTTCGTTCAACATCTCGGGTGAACGCTGCTGAGAGACGGGGGACAACCACTTCACACGTGGGTTGTATATTGAGCATTCCAAAGGCACGTGTAAAGGCTTCATAATCTAGATATTCAACAATGTGCTCATACATGGTAAACGAAACGTAATCAAGATACATCTTTCGTTTACCTATGTTAGGGGTTATGCTGATGTCAAGAAAACTGGTAAAGTTGCGTCAGCGGCTTCCGAGGAATTCGGATCAACATGAATGAGCTGCGACTGGAGAAAGCAGTCTGTGTTTGATTGCATCTGAAATAAGCAACTTTTTGCAAACGGTCCCATAATTTACTACGAACGACTGAATGCTTACAAGCCCAAACCTTGTCTAATCGAGAACATCGAACACATGCCTTATTGTTAAGAGACGCGCATTGATTAATGCAAAATGAAAACGTTATTCATGACAATATGTTGCCGAAAACGTACCATTACACACAATAAACATACCTGGGAAAAGTCGTTTCACTAAATTGGTGCCTGCATGCACTTAGATGCCAGTTCTACGGTTCACGCAAATCGGTACCTGGAGCAAACTGAACAGATAAATGAATCAGAGATCGAACTTGTATTGTCCTAAGCATTAAACTTTTTTCCACCTCAGTGTGGTGATTAGGCTCGTGTGCTATTTTGATCCGGAAGGTTAGGCTGACTGGGACTTCTAAGCTTCCAGGTTCAATCACGCCATATGGTCCAAGGAGGAGCCAGACAAAAAGCAGCTGAAGTCATGTTTGTATGTCACACTGCCGATTTTAAAGCAGTCCTCAGGTAGTCAGACAAGAATACACGAGAATAGAGTAAGCTATATTTATAAATGTGGCACTGCTGTATTCCGTGTTCGGAAGGTGAGGGTTAGAAAAGGTACTCACGAACAAAGAGCACTCCAATCGCACAACGGCTGACCGTGACACCCGGCGTATTATGCTGTGTGACTGAAAAAACGCACAGATTCTCAGAGGTTTGATATATCTTACACCACATCTGCTGTGCGCAGAGGTGGTCGTCAAGGTCTCATTCACTGCACCCCCGGAGTGGCTTAGCTACTCACTGTCAACTGAGTCGGACTTGAGCCACCGACTCTGAGCAAGGTCTGTCAAGTAAATCCCACATCCTATTACCCCGTAAATCAGGCGTTTGAGTCCGGGGCTCCTGGTGAGATTACTCAAGAAGAAGTTACACCTTTTTGTCCCACAGATCAAAAATGTTGGGTCGGAGATTTAATCCGAGGTGCCACTTATTTATCGGAAGCACGCGCGTGAACACAAGACGTTGTCCGTCAGGACATGGAATGTGCGCACTCTTCTATGTCGGTGCAGCACCAGCAGACCACACCACACTGATCGCCATGGTCCTGAGTCAATCCGGCATCGATTTCACACCCTCAAGTAAGACAAGTTTTGCAAACTAGAATAAACTCCGGATACACGCTCTGTTGGACAGGTTGCCCGGCAAACAGTGCTCTGAAGCGTGATGTCTGTTTCGAATTAGCTAACCCCACAAATCCAGTGGTGACAGATGAGCCCCACGGGGTCAGCTCTCGAATCATGCCCATGTGCCTGCGACTCGGTAGAGGTAAGTCTGTCACATTTCTTAATGTTTATGGTCCAACACTGTATAACACTGATGCTAAAAAGGACCAGTTCCTCGATCAACAGTCTGCCACAATCCATTTGGCTCCAATGGGTGGCGGACTGCTTGTTCTGGGTGACTTTAATGGGCTAGTTGGGCGCCAATTAACAGCCTGTCCATGAATCCTCGAACCCAACGCCATTGGCTCAGTCAGTGGGAACAGTGACCGACTACTCCACCTGTGCGTTACCCGCGAGTAGGCTATCACAGTCAGGCGACTCCAGCTTGATGCGAGCAACACCACGAAGTGAACTTACTCACGGAACTGTCATCACCAATTGCTTGACTACGCGATGGTTTGACAGCGTAACATTCGCGAAGTGCGTATCAAGTTAATGATGCGTGGGCTGAATGTACCACAAATCGTGAGCTGGTCAGGGCCAAAACGTTTCTCCATGTTTTTAAGCCCGTTCACACCCGATAGTTTGGACAACGGCAGAAGCCGAATGTTGAACGATTGCAGAATGAAAGACGAGGACTACTTTCTAACACGCAGCTGCCGCTGGTCTGAAAGGTGATGCTCCATTCACTACCGTTGAGAGTATGCGGCAACACATCAAGAAACATATCACAGCATCAGCGATCGGTATCCACCGTCAGAAACGACTGGACTGGCTCGATGACAATAATACACCTATCTCTAGTTTGATACGACAGAGGAACGACAGAGGCGTTCGCTATCTCCACAATGGACCCAGACAACGAAAACAAAAGAGCCACATCCTGTTGTATTCGCTGTCGGCACGCCAAAAGTTCACGCGGACTCAGAGACGAGTGGTGGAAGAAGCAAAGCAAGCTAACGCAGAGCTACACTGATCGCAGATTCGCTTAATACGATTCCTGGTCCATCCGTTCGGTCTACCGAAACACTGACTAACGCGAAGTCTAGCATTTCATGTATTCAACCTGAGGAAATCATGAAAGTCTGACGCAAGCACTTTGGTGGTCTGTTCAACCATCCTGCTACCATTGATTGGGCGACCGTGAATAGCCAACTCCGACAGGATGTCAATGCTTCGCTTGCTCTCGCCCCAGGTTTGACAGAGGTGCGGGCAGCTACTGTACAGCTGCGAAACGGAAAGGCTGCAAGTGAAGATGGATTACCATGTCGGCCCACGCTTGGAACCTGCTTTGCATCAGTTGGTTCACTCCACCTGAGGTCAGAAAGTAGTCCCTCAAGAGTTCAAGTATCTAGATCGTAACTTTGTGTACAGATAAGGGTAGTAAGCAAAAAGCAGATAATTGTCAGTGCATTACTATGCCGAATCGCACTGGGAAGGTGCTACCAGGAAGTCTGCTGAACTGACTCAGTGTGCAAATATAGAAAATCAATGTTTTCGAGTAGTGTGGATTTTGGTCGGGCCAAACAATTCTCATGGTGTTGGTCACACAACGGATACAGGAGAAATGTCGTGGATGCAGCCAGATTCTGTGTGCCTTGTCTGTGTATTTCACCAAGGCGCTTGATCCCGTGAGTTCTGAGGCATTGTGGACCGTGCTTGGTGTGTTCGGATGTTCAGGTAGGTTTGATTAGTGTTGTTTGTGGGTACGAGAACGAAGGTTTAAGTGGGTGGATCGATCTCTGGTGATTTTTACAGTGTCAATGACGTGAAACTGAGTTGTTTCCTCTACCCAACCTTGTTTAGTCTATATTTGACTAAAATACTAACCGTTTCTCTCGACAACTCTGAGGATGGCGTTGGGGATAACTACCACAAGGATGGACGCCGGATGAATGTGTGACACTTCGACGCCCCAATCCGATTACGTACGTCAACGATGCGCAGATGATGGTGCACTATTTACGTATTGCAAGAGGGAACTTCAACGTCTGGTCACAATTCTCACAACCTCGACATACAAGTCGGATTTGGGTATCATCACAGGTAAGACGTTTTCTTTCTTCCAACTTTCTCTGGGCGGAGATGCTATCTCCACCCGGAATCCGCATCATTGAAGGCATTGCTGATAGCTGCTACCCGGGTAACAATTTGCTCACGGATCTCTTCGTGGGTAACTAATTGCACCCTCATGTGACAAAGATCAATGCTGCTTTCGAACGCCTTGCAAGACACGTCTGGAAGAACCATCGCTTGAATATGAACAGTAAGCTGCTCGCCTATCTCTCAATGGTGCTGTCAACACTGTAGTATGTTAGTGAAGCTTGGACACTGTATCAGCGGAATGTGCACTATCTGGACCGCTTTCATGAGTAGTCGGTGGTTGGATGTTCTTCGGAACAGTGATGTATTTCGGCGAGTGGAAACGGACGAGACTGAAGCTATGCTCGTGCTCAGTAAACTTCACTGGCTAGAACACGTGTGTAGGACGGACGGCGAATGGATTCTGAAGCAGTTGATGTACGAGCAAGTGAAGGCAGGTATGCGAAATCCTGGTGGTCAGAAGGTGCGACAGCAAGATGTTACTCAACGCTTTCATTCTGTAGTATCCATTCTAGACCCTAGAAAGATGTGGCTAGGGCTAGACACTCTAGAGGAATACGATCCTTACGGGTTTCCGAATGTTTGATCACCAACAGCCACGCAGCTGTGAATACAGAGGCTGTCTTGGGTTATTAGGTCAATAGCGTCCCCATATTACACTGTCGATGAGGAGACGAGCACAATGGGACCAAGTTATATCTGTCATATCTGTTTGTTCTGTTCAAATTTGAAGGTTCGTTCTTCTTTCTCACCTAACCTAGTACGCATTCGTACACTGAACTAGTTAATGTCCTATATACTTAATACTTTTTTCCTTAGCTTGAATGTTACAGACTTAGACTCTAATTTTTTGTTGTTCCCGGGAGGTCAGGATTTCACTTCCAAATTAGCCTATTATCTGGCTAACCAGTATTGACCGGAAGGACACGAAAGCCTGCACTTACTGGCCACATGGTCGTATTCTTTCAGATCTACACTAAATACATTGCGTGTAGGTGGAGCCGCAAGTGATGTAGAGAGAGCAGCTTGTGAGCGCAATACGCACGTGTCCTTTTGCATTGGTTGCTGTGACAAGCTGATCTGAAACACATACCAGCAGACATGCGCCGCACACGTACTGACCTACTGTTGTGAATCCAGAAGGCGGACAACACAAGGGTTACTTTATTGGAGAAACCAACACACTAGTTAAGCGTCTGAGCACGACTAGAAACGGAAACACTCATTTGCACACCATACTCTTCTGAGGATACTCCAGTCGCTTTAGACATCATATATCAGTTCCGTCATGTAGCGAAAGTCATTATATGTCATTCTGCCCTCCAACGATCCATCCCGTATCTCTG
>QNGE01001302.1:78702-162144 GCA_008508345.1 Paragonimus westermani | reverse complement strand
GTCTGACGTGCGTCGGGGGCAATGACGAACGGTTGTTTGACCACGTGACCATCGATTCGAACACCGTAGTCTGCCAGACCATCAACTTCCATAGTAAACCCACCGACCGTTCGGAGCACCATCGCACACGGCCTCACAATCTTTCATGGTTTCGGCCCAATCAACCAAATCGCGGCCCAAGTGTCGATCAAACAGTACTCCAATTTACCATCGACTTCTAACCTTTCAGCAACTGATTGTCACAAGTTGGCATTGCTTTGGGTACGTTCACTTCAATTTGTCCAAGCTGGGTTTTGCGCTTTCCCACCAGTGGAACCACCCCATACTTCGTTACCAGTTTATCATGCTTCAAATCAATCATGGCCTTAACGTGGTCAAGAAAATCCGCCCCCAAGATGGTCTGACGTGCGTCGGGGGCAATGACGAACGGTTGTTTGACCACGTGACCATCGATTCGAACACCGTAGTCTGCCAGACCATCAACTTCCATAGTAAACCCACCGACCGTTCGGAGCACCATCGCACACGGCCTCACAATCTTTCATGGTTTCGGCCCAATCAACCAAATCGCGGCCCAAGTGTCGATCAAACAGTACTCCAATTTACCATCGACTTCTAACCTAGCCTGAACCGCTGTCTTATCAACCACCCCTATTACCGGATCTCCCTTCCCAAATAAAGAACAATCGACGGAACGTTTATTTAAGTACGACCTTTTCTTGCCGAGTGGGCAAAACCTTCGCCAGTGTCCACGCCTTCCGCATCCGTAACAGCTGTCGTCACGACTCTCCTCCTTTTTCACGTTTAACGCTGCCACTTCTTCAGTCAACTTTTCCACCGCGCTTCGAAGGTCATTCAGTTCACTCGGTCCGCTTGTCTCAACCTCGTTGATTGTCACGGCATTTTCTGCAAGCAATTGTCTAGCTGTTTCGGCCAACTGTTCCAGCGTCATGGGCTGTGTGATGCGAGTAACACTGAGCCGATCCCGGACTGTTGTTGACACTCCGTCCAAGAACTGTTCCGTCAGCAGGCGTTGTTCTGAGTCATGGTCCAAATGTGGGAGGGTTCTCAACAACGCTGCCCGCAGGGACATGGCATAAACGTGAGCGTCGCCTCCTGGCAGTCGGCGGGGCTGTCGAACCCGGCGATCAGCGCCCCATTCGCGGCGGCCCACTCCAGCTCCGCGGGGCCCCTTCGCGCCGCATCCAGCATTGCCTTTGCCCTGCCCTTGAGCAGCATCCGCAGGGCCGCCAGCTTCGCCCGGTCCGCCTTCACTCCGACCGCTTCCGCCACATCCTCGAAGTCCTCCAGGAAACTCCGAACATCCCCATCCTCAAACGGCTGTGGCTACGGGATCTTCATCCTTATATCCTGGTCACGGCACCAATTGTTGTGAATCCAGAAGCGGACGACACTAAGGTTGTTTTATTGGAGAAACCAATACACTACTTAAGCCTCTCAACGGGACTAGGAAGAAAAACACTAATTTGCACACCGCACTCTTCCGAGGACGCTCCAGTCGCTTTGGACACCATGTCTCAGTTCCGTCATGTGGCGACAGCCATTCTATGTTATTCTGCCTTCCAACGATCCTTCCCATATATCTCCCGTATTTATCCCGCGATCATTTCGATCCATGCGGCTACTGAATAGTGGTGTGAGTAGTATGGTGAGACCGATATCCTCACTACACTACTACTACTGAGGCCCATGAGCTTATGCAATATACAGTTCAAAGGGCCAAAGGAGATGTGTTCTTCCAATGTCTTTTGAATCAGTTTGTACCGGAGGCTGGAAGTGATAACCTAACATACAATACTGCACCAATCGATTCTGTTGTTTTTAACGCTGGTCGGTTACGTTCATTAATCGATTGCTGGTGTGTCGTTTCCCCCCGAACAAGCCACCTCCCCAATTGTTACGTCACACATTGTTACGTGCACATTCAATTAGTACTTTGGCTACCTTGTTTGTCAACGTTTCTCGTGGACGTCCTCACTCCAAACTGTTCTTTCTGCTTTTGAAACAGACCTATTTTCAACTCTGCGGAATGAGACTTGGTCAGGTGGCTCTCAGTGGATACTCCTGTTAGTCGGCAGCTTACATTCTATCCTACACAGAACGCACACCACAGGCCTAGCTGTCACTCGTGCTAAGGCGGAGTTGGTGTTGTATACGCGTCAAGACCGCCTGTGTGCCCCACACTCGTGCCAAGGCTCCAAGTGTGTTCTGATTGGTCGCGGCCTCAACGACCAACGGCTCACTCGTCCATGCACTTTAAGATGGCCCGAATGCCTGTAGTATGCGTTTCTGCTGGGTCACTTGTTCTCACTGCCCTTGTTAATGTCCGTAACGCATGTAGCGGATGGGGATCGATTACAGATACAACAATGTGTCATCCAAATATGGGTGAATTCGATTGGAAAACTCTTGTCACTTAGAGTTTGATCCAATCTTTACGTTCGGAAGGCTGATTTCATATAGGGTTATATTATTTTTGAAACTGATACCTACTACACTAAAACGCGTTACCATGAGTAAGTAATCCATTCGCACACTACGTCTGTTTTGGTGACTAACCAAATGGTTAGATTTTCTGTTTAAAAAATTTCTTGTTATGATCCCATCTTCAGAGTGAATGATGTTTTTATTGTTCTCGTGTGGATTCTGCAAACAAACGTTGACACACATTCAGAGTGTGGGCGGCTACTGCCTACCCGACCCACACTATATTTATACATATCATTTGGACCGATAATGTCCACTCCAACGTGATTAAAGTTAGTAACCTCAGTAAATCACAGTTAACTTGCTAGTCTGTTCAACTGAACATACTACTAACCAAAATGCATATTGATCCAAGTCATTGATGAATTTTCAAGCACGGTTGATTTTCTTCACCTCAATTGTGAGTCCATCTGATTTCGTCGTTAAACCCATGAAGTTCGATTGTTTAATGCTCAAAGATTAGTAGGTGAGCTTCGAGAAGCTCAAAACATTAGTTTGATAATCCTTCTCTCAAAGGCTGCAGACCGAGAAGAACTTGCATAGTAAGTTACTGAACGCTGCCGAACATTGCTGTTGGGCATGCGTATTTTCAACACAATTAATGCCAACTGTAGTTCTTCGTGCGAAAATTTTGACGGGGACTGTGTGTTAACAGTTTTAGTTATCGTCTTACAGGACCACTTTTTCGGATCGCGCTCCTCCAGGCAGTCTAGCTCAAAGCTGCATTCTTTTGTGCCTTCAGGTCGATGTTACAGAGCTACAGACGTACTTGGATATCCGTCTTATATTGTGGCTTCTGGTTACTAATAGTTCGCTTAACTGTATTCATCCGACAGTGTGACGGCTGATTCCGGTTTCGTTTCTCATTCGTCCGACAGAGAAGTCCTATCCAAGGAAACTGGTAGAATACCATTTTGAATTTAGTCTTTTGCGTGATTGTCTCATTGGACCACGTCCAACGGCGGATCATTCAAAATACGCCATAGACATTAGACAGGAAAGCGCTTCAAATATTGCACATTACGTTGAACGAATATCAAAGTTTCCTAGCCGTAAAACACTGTAAGCAGCACCATTGCGCGATGGAGAAAAAGCTTGCTTTTGGTTTTCGGTTGTGTAAGCCGTGTGCATATCTTACTGGGCCTTTGGCTCACGCTTTCTTTTGATATCTTCTTTTACAGGACTATTGTTGCAACCCATACTCCTGAGAAACGCTGTCCCCCGTTGCATAAAGTGGGTTCACTAGTGTAACGGGTACACGAAGTCAGAACGTCCGACTTGCCTGTTATACTTTCACCTTCAGAGTGTGAGTCATTCAGACACGTCTTTCAAGAGATCAGAAATCATTGCTAGCCCTCGCTATGTCAGCTCTCAACCTGTAGCCCACGAACAGATTCTTAGACGGGTTAATACTCAACAGCAAGAATCCGAACAACCATCCCCAACGTCTACATTGATACGCACTCCGGGTTTAAGCGTAGCACATCTTCTCCAAGAACGCTGAAGGAAAAACTGTCTTATTAATGATGATTTCCAGTTCAACCTTGGCTGCCGTGTTCTTTTTCACTGTGGGCTGATACAGCATTGCTCTATATAATACAGAACGTGGCGATGGTGCAGTTACATGACAGGCTTGAAACGCTCAAAGGGTGGGTACACAACGGCCGACCATCCGTAAGATGTCCCATTGAAACGTTATTCTCCCATTTTCAAAGAGCCACTAATAGCCCTGCAACTGGATACAAATGAAATGGCCCAAAAGTAAGACACGATATTGTCTAACGCAAACATGAAATGAAGTCAGCCTACACGACTGAGCCTTCGGATTCCCACTAGCATGCAGCATTCTAATGAAGTTAGTGGCCTTATCTGTGACAACTAAGTGTAACAAGTATCATCTACAATACCTCTCGAATGACGTAATCAGCTTTATTGAAGAAATCCACAAAGAGTGTACAGAATAGTACGTTGGGCACACTGCAGTTTTCCTGAAACGGGCAGATGGAAAATATCATGCCAGTTTCCGAGACCCGCATCGCTGCTGAAGGCTAGTAAGCTGTTGAGCGTAGAAATTCATTCGAATCTGTTGTATTTCTGCAAAAAAATTTCCAACACATCTCTACAGGGTGAAGGAATGACGACTGTTCTTGTTCCGCGCGACCCTCCAGCTTGTAAATAAAGGTACAGCGAAGATATCCTTGAACACTGTAGGAATTACTTCTTGCTCGCAAATGGACTGAACATCCTGGAGGAAGCTGCTTTTCAACATTGGATCACAATTCTTCAAAATTTTACTTCGAAAACCATCTTCACTCACAAGGTTTCCGATTAGCAGCTATCTGCTAACCGTTTGAAACTCTGTCCATGTCAGGGAGAGAACACTTGGTTCTTTGGGAGTTTCTATTGGGAGGTTGTTGACAGTTACTGATAGCGTGTCAGGTAAACAGAGTGCTGAAAGTTTTTTTCAATAGCTTCTCTTAATATCTTTCTTCTGTGTCCACGGAAAGCCCGAATCCCTGTCCAATACTACTTAAACGGGGTGTAAAAACGGACCAAACTCGTCCCAGACAAATAAAAACTATTCGCGTTACTACCGGTTAACATTGCCTTGTACCCACTCACTATTTTTCCAGTAGTTCTTTTTACGGTGGCAACCACTGAGCTAACGATAAACCCTAAAAAATTTGATCCCGTTTCCATTGTATGAGAAGCATCAAATATGTCACCCTCCTCTGTTGTCACACTGCAGATGATGGTGTCTTTGCCATTCAGTTAGTTTGAAACATTTGTCACTTGGTCCTGATTGTTTTAATGGCTGTTACCGTCGTCTGCTCTTCCAGGTATTGTAACCTATTATCAGAGATAGTGGATACGGATATGTCTGTGACGAACAGTGACTGCATGCCGCAAGTTAACCTACGATTTGAGTTCACTGATGAACATTAACGAACACTTGTCATCGACCAGTTGGTCTGTGAGAACCAGACCTATAAACATAAATAAAGAATTTGGTGCTGCCCAGTCTATACTGTGTGTTATTGTTCACAAACGTCAAACTACCTTGTGGTTGTGTACTAGGACAAATGGGGATGATTAATGCATAGGCAAGTTCATAGTGATACTGCTCAGAACAAAACAGTGATGACGGATATTCCAATAGGGGAATTTTGTCAAACGCTTGTGATTCAAAAATTGGCAAACGGAAGTATTACTAATAGCAACATTGCGCGAATGCTTTCATGTGTGACATGTAACTATGTCGATTTGAGTGATAGCATTGTAAAACACCCAGCGATTTTTATTGGCTAGTGTATATAAGGTCTTGTTTTCGTTACTGCTTCCATCTGTACCACTGCCTGATCACTTTCTAATTTCGACCAGTCATTGGTGATTTGGGTTAGTATGCCTGGACGTGATAGACGTTTGATTACCGTTCGAGGTAAGTAACGTAACCACCTTGTATTTTAGGTTTTTTGTTTGACCAAATGACTAAATAACTGGATGCCCATGCAATTACTTCGATAGATATGAGTTAACTGATGAAGGCAAACATGGTCTGTTCGCAATAGTACCAAAAACAGTTCACCTTTCCGAAGCATAGAGTAAACATGTACATTTTTGCAGTATATCCTGCTCTTTTCAATAATAAATGTAAATTTTCTGGAAGTCAGAAAATTGATCAATACAGCACACGCTGTCGTGACTTTTGCTCTACACTCACCAGCGAGAACAAAAGCTGGTGAAATGGTTTTGGCCAATTAAACCTTAGAATGAGAAAACACTTCAGTCACACATACGATCACTCGTCGTTCATTAACATGGTGGGGACAAGATTGACATCAGGTCACGGAGCTTACAGAGGTGGGTGCAGTGTTTTGGTAGATGGATCCTCCACAAAACATAGTGAATGACTGCTACCACTTGCTTAAAATGTCCAGAACCTTTCGGTGAGTCGAATTCAGATGTTGCGAAATCGATAGAGTTGATCGTCATGTTCGTGTTGATCACGGAACACTTTGACCAGTTGAGCATTAAACTCATTTCGCGATAGGTTTAGTGAATGTTCTTTGGTTTTGTTGATAGTGGTAGATGAACCTCACATGTGAGTTTATAAGTACACGTTGCGTAAACCAGGAATGACAGTACGTATTTCATTGACGGTGCTGTGATCCGTAAACCACTCAGTACTTCAACAGTTTCGGTTTAGCCCGAAGTAAAGTGATTGCGGCGTGAACAGTGCTTCACAGAGCTCTTAAGATATGTGCCTTCCATAACCACGGATCCATGTATCCGTTGTTCATTGTCGCCTTGAAAGAAAGCGGTTACCTCGGTGTTGTTTTTCAGAAGACGTACAATAATTCGTGCCATCTACGAGCAGTGTGCTGAAACTGAGAGTTTTCATACAGTTACCTTTCAATGCAGGTGAAGTCGGGACCACGTTAAGCACATGATTAACCCACATAGTGCGTAAATGAAGTTGTAGTTGCTCATTTCTGTGTGCAATTGCATTCTCAAGTTGAACACCGCTCGCATTTGATTGCAGTCTTCGCATTCAGATAGACTTTCCAGCCAACCTCCTTCGAAAAGAAGCACTAGACTCGAGTTCCGCTGTCATTAGGGCTTGTCAGTAGTGCATATCCTTGTCACGACCGGGATTTGAACTCCGGCCACGCTTTCTTGAGGCAACCGTGTTGACTTGAATTTAAACCAAATCCCCGACTACTCTTCAGCAATTCCATTCCTCTAAAATTTGGTGAACAGTCTTGTTACAGTAATATACGCCTGTAAGGATGCGCAGGAATTTTACCAGGTACAATAAACAAACTTGTCATCAGTTGAGAAAATTTTGCCGTTTCAACGGAAATAAAGTTGCAGTGTGTTTCGAATGGGACAAAAATCGAAAGAACATAGCTGTCTAATAACATTAGGTTTAAATATTATGTATCGGATCTAGTTGATTATTTAGTTGCGAAGATCATGACCATAACTTCTCGTGACTTCAATTTCGCTCGTTTGGGTTTATTCCAAAATGCATTTACTCGGGAGCTGTTGATAACTTAGAACTGTCCGAGCGACCTATGCGTACTTGCAGTTAACAACGAGCCTCTTAAAATACATTGAACCAGTAAACGAGACAACCAGCCTACATGCACGATTTTACATTGTTTACGCATCGTAGTTAAAGAAACGCTTCGTAAAAGGTCATGGTCTCGCAGAAGCAACGTTCTTTTCCGTGAAAGGACGATTATCCACAAACTGAGCTTGATTGTTCACCAGTATTTCGAGACTATTATGAAATACAAGGCAGGTGGACTGTCAGCGTCATTCACGGTCAATCAGAGAGCGGCCAAAAAAGCCATTGGTTCGGCACTGCATATATAACACTGCTATCGAAACTACTGGTGTTCAGCTATGTGCCTGTTTCAAACTACACGTGTTACGGTTATCTTTTGGACAACTAGTTGTAACGAATATCATGTACACAGACAGCACCCACATTCTCTATAATCAAGTCAACTTTGTGACCACGTTTCACTCATGCTAACCGTGTGCACGTTTATCTTAACATCCATGTCATAGATGAGATGAAGAGAAAAACCAAAAAACAATAGTTCGTGTAATGTCAGTGAGTCTACACAACCAAAATATGTAATTTCCTGTTGTCTTGCCTTAGAGTAGATTACATCAGTTCTACATACAGATGACTTTCTTGGGTGATTGCAAATGTATCACCCCCTACAGCTGACCACAGACAGGACAAAATCTATTTTCAGTGTCTCCCTGGCTTTGTCCAAAGGCACCCAATTGCACCGAAACTATCTTTTTAGTCGACTTGTCGATTGCCTTGCCATTAATCAAATCAGATTTCATATGGGGCCACTGCCGAATCGATCGGAATACGACTATGCAGTTTACAAATGTGTGCTCAGATGAAATTTGCTTATACGTCCTACGGTTGTCTCGATTGCATATTTCTCACCTAATCAGTCCGATAGTCAATTTGGTCACATACGTTGGACACTCAATATGATGATAATCCACCCTGTTAAATTTTGTCAGTACGCCAAATCTGTTTGGATTTTAAACCGAAAAACCGTAACATGTCAAAAACAAATGCTATGTGGGAGATCACAAGCACACGAATGAGTCGTTTACAATTTCCAGCATCAACTTTTGCTACACTGAACATAAAAATTGATAGATAAAGCATGGAAGCAAGAGATGGAAGCACATCAGACTTGTTGGAACAATCATGAATCTGAAATGCAGGAGTGCTTTTGTCTCTGGATATGCCTTGTTTATTTTCAGTTCACCAATTGCGTTAACCAATAAAATCTTTACACTTCACCGAAAAATTCTTCCTTATTCGATTTGATGTGATATGGACGGATGCAAATCGTTCAAGAGTTCAGTTTTCTCTCTACCTTGGAAATTTTATCCATATGTTCCTAAGCTCCCAAATTAGACCGTCCCTGTACGACAATTTTGACCGCGGTATGGATAGTCAGACGAAAAAGTCAACAGAAAAGCTATACTGTCGGTTTTTTGAGCACAAATCATATCAGTCCTTTTCTATGGCGAACGAATTTATGACGACACACAAAATCATTATGAACGGAAGTTTCTCATGGTTATGACATGACCATGCCTGAGTACAAGCATCCAACCAATGACCAAATTAAGAGCAGTATGACATGACAAGAATGTTACGTATATCGGGCGATAATCGTTTGAATGTCACTTAACTACTTAATTCACTGTTTTGACACACCTAAACTGTTATTCATAAGATACCAAGTTTAGTTTCACTCTACCCTCACTTAGCGGTGTAGCAGACTTCGTTTAGAAAGGAACGGGTTTACATTAGTGATCCTCCTATACATGATAGCCGAAAATCCTAACTCTGTCTAATTTTCCCAGGCGATCGTGTTTCATGTATACTCCTTCTGTGCATGCTCCCACGCAACGCTTTGGCACTCCTCGTCACAAACAGCCGTTAACTGAGGAGTGAGAGCAAAACAGCTGTTAATTCTATCCGATTAGATACAACTACACATAGTCTGTAAACCCAGTAACATCATTTGAGGTAGTTTGATAAACAGAATGATCTTGTGATCGCAAAAATAAGTATGGGATTGGTTTGGCACAAATCAGAATGCACAGTACGCACACAGTACTCGGTTGAACGTTACGGTCAATTCCTCAGCTTGATACTGATTCGTGCAGAGAATAGAGTGAACTGGACTATATCCACACTTAAACAAATGAGTCAAAAGCGTTCCACTTCCCTGCGTAAACGGTCAGAATTTGCGGCAATGTAGAATATAAATATGCGGATCTTTTTTTTCACCAAGCACGTCGTTAGTTTTGTCCACTATTTCCAAACCAAATGGCAAACCGGAACTTGTTGGCACACTTATGAACAACTTCATCGCCACCGGCTCGAAAGTTTTGTTGCTGCAGTGTAATTAATCATTCCGACTGAACAAACAATTTCCTTGTACAAGAACTCGTACGTGCTCGTATAGATGGTTGCGTGTGTGCATACGTGGGTGTGCAATTCCGATCACTTGCTGACTTAACTGAATTCTCCTTTCCTACTGGACTTGAGAACGAAATGCTGTTGTGGGCTGAACGCATCGAAATTTAACAGCCCATTCTGTGACTTGACTCTAGTGATTGACGACTTATCGTCTAACTGCTACTTGTTTAAAATTGTTAGATTTTTCCGGTTAGTGTGACTGAGTATAGAAAAATGGACCTGGAAATTAAAATTCACTGCTAATTTGAAACTAACCGTTTTACTACACTTGGGTAACGTTTAACATAGAGATCAAAATTACTCCAGTTCACTTATTTTCCTAGGGAAATGTGAACTCACTGGCGTCTACCAGTTCAAACTTCATGTGCATTGGAAAAGATGTCACATATTGTGATATTCACGCTCGATTCATGTGATTACACAAATTAGGCGAATAAATGGGTGAGCACAAACCAAATTGCACAGTCCAATAACCATGGTCATGTACCTAGTGCTTGACGTTATCGGAACCCAGCTACTAGTTCGCTGGCCTAGGTTACCAATACCATCAACGCGTATGACGTCAACTCGACTGCGTGAACGTCTCCAGTACGCCGACAAGGTTCGCAACTAGAGGAAAAAACGTTGCTAATACCATCGCACCCATCAACAGCGGAGTGGAATGTAAGGGGTTTCAGCAGGAGACAATCACAGACCATGAGACGTTGACGGGATTCCAGGTGAATACACGGACTGACCGTTGTGACAAAATAATTTCCATCAAGGATCGCAATGGAAATAATGCACCACAGAGAGGTGGGAAAGACTTCACTGATTCATAATTACGAAGTTTAAGAGGGGGCTAACAACAGGCTTCTGGATGTAATCATGAGAATATGGCAACAGATAATTTACAGTGCGTAGTTTTTGATAAACAACATTTCATAACGCTCGAAGAATTATGGTTCGAGATTGGAATTTGTAATATGCACAGTTTTATGTACTAAATGTGCCCTTTTCACGGATACAGTTGGCATCCGATGAACCTTGTTTGGAGAAAACGCTGTTTTCCTTTTGATCGGAGTAGTACTAATATTACACTATTCTGGGGATCCGGCTTAATGTAAGGGTTTCGGAACAAGCTTAATCTCACGTTTGGGAGAGTTTATTGAAGGAAAACAGGCAGCTAGCGAAATAATGTGAATTAATCTTTCACTCTGTAAATCCGGAAGACAGATACAGTAAAGCAGCAGTATTGCGTTGTACCTGGGACGACGAACGTATGATAGGAAATTCAGGCGAGAGCAATAGACACAATCGTAGGGTAACACGGTAGACTGTACAATGTCAATAGGCTTAGGCAGGCCAAAGCTCACTTGTCCAATCAGGAAAATCACATGACCCAATTCAATCAAACATAGACAAGGGCAAGGTTACAACGAATTGGTGTGCCGCGAATGGCGGATCATGCAAACGGGGCAAATGAACAAACACGTGCGCGCTGTCTGCGTGCGCGCATAGGACACAAGTTTGCGTACTGAACTAAGTGATCTTTTCTCAAAACCTGTTCACTACGGTTATTCAGCTTTTGTCGGTTCTCAGTTAGCGTTGTCGATTTTAGCCACCTTTATTGACTTTTTCCCGATTTTGACTTTGAAATAGGGTGATGTGAAATGAGAACACTTCCATTAATTTGGCTTGGCGTTATGGACCGATTGATCAAGGCGCGTAAGACAAGAACCGTAGGTTCGCCGGTCCTCTCAATCTGTAAACACACACGTGCCAGCTGGGCGTACCTGCGACAATGACAACAGTAGTCGACTACACTTTGGTACAGGTCAGACGGTCGAGCTAAGTGAATCGGACTGGAGTGTAAGCCGCAGATGTGTGGTGGAGTCCTCACACATTGGCTAACCTCTGATCAAAGATAGTTGCCGTGAGACAACACCGGTAATTACGTGTTACAGGGTTGTCACGTAAGACAGGCTGCGACGTTGAGGCTTGTGGTACTGTGTTTAAGGATTCATCAATGTTTTTTTAACGAATATTAGGAAATGATAAGCACTTTTTCTTCAAAATTCAAATCGAAAAACCTAGTGGAAACTTTGCAAAATGGCGTGTCAGTGGATGACAATAGACACTCTGCCGAGAACCTCATACCTTAATATTTTCTAGACTAATGATGATGAACGATTACACCGTACTAGTGATTAGTGAGATAGAGTCGCGCAGATGTCGAAGTAATCGTGGAAGATATATGAATGAAAATTGGAGTGAACGAAATGGCATTTTCTGTACACAAACTTGGTGTTTGTAACGGTGACTTGCAGAGTGTGGTGTTATATGTAAATAAGTACTTGTGTTTGAGAGAATATACCAGCCAGACCGATTTTCTGAATGGACGATTCTTATACCATCCACTTTCTTGGTCTACAGCAGCTGGTGCAGGAATCAGGATTGAGTGTGAGGGTCCCGTGGCCTCAGCCAGTCGAAGGTGGAGACGTCCGGAGCTTTCCGGTGGACGTGGTAGAGATAAGCGGAATCAACACGAACCGGGTGAAGCTGGCAGCTCTGCGACTGCTCCTCAAGAGCCGGGCAAAAACAGTGCCAAAACTTTTTACAAAACTTATGTGCGTCGCCGCGAATGAAGTGCTGATCGTCAAGTTCAACAGCTTGTCTGATTGTCAGGAGGCAGTGGGGTGGTATAGGCAAACTGTTTTAGCTCCATAGGCAATGCTATCCTCTATGTCATGTCACTGTAATCAGCGCTGTCAAGAGCCCAGTGGCAGTTTAACATATAATCAGAACGACGCACGTTGTTTTATTGGTTCTTGATGGGAGTGCCACCAGCATTCTGGCAATAATTCAAGATTGCTCCCATTGCACGTTCCACGACTCAGGAATAAATGGATGAAGCGGGTCGTCGAGTGCTGGCGGAAAGCTTGTTGTTGGTCAATGTGTTAAAAGCAAGCGAATCAAGTGAACTGGACGAGTAACAACGGAAAAACTACTCAGAAAGTGGCGGTTTTGAGGGTGAGAAAGTCGGAGCTGAATTGTAGCAATGTGTGCTACAATCTTGGACACTGGCGGAAATTTTGTACGTTGGATAAGTGACACTTAACTAAACATTTTGTTGACTGTTCTTGCTTCAGAGGGAATAACTGCGGACAATAAGACAGCAGATCAAGGCAAGCTAGAAATCGGTAGTACTTGGGACTGTTATTTGGGTAACTTTTACCGTGTGGAATCATAGTTCGAACAGTGCGTGGTGGGATATGATTTCCGAATCGGTGATCACGTAATCAAGCAGCTTTTCGTGGTTACTGTCCATCGTATGTCAGACTGAGCCTGGTGTAGACTTTCTTAACCTTGCTGAAGTCCTGATTCGTTTAAAAGAGGGTAACCAAGTTACACACTTTGGAGTGGTTCAGCTCGGGAAATTCAAGGAAAACGCGCCTAAATTGTTTTCATTACTGACATCCCGTTACCGAACTTGGTAATACGCAAATTCCGAGAACCGTTCATTACGAACCAGGACCCGTAGGTCTATTGTAACTGGATACAACATGAAATTTCTATCTATCCGAAGCAATTTCATTTATTCGGTCCCAGAATGATTCTAATACACGTACAGCCCGAAATGAAACGAAAATTGAAAGACATGCTGGAGGATAAAATTATCGAGGAGTCAGTTAGTCCACCCAATCTTCCCTTCTTGTTGGCAAAGAATCCCAGTGGAAAATTTCGGTACTGTACCGTCTCCGGACTGCTCAACGAGATTACATTCATCAGAGTTGTAGCTGTCCCAGTAGTGTCAGAAATCCTCAGTAAGGTGCAAAATTTCAAAACGTTCACAGCGTTGGATTTGCTGTCTAGATGTTGGATAGTTCAAACCAAACAGTCGGATTGACGTAAAACAGTTTACACTGTGTGTGAAGTACAGTACGCCTGCAAACCTATACCGTTTGGACTACCCGGTGCTTCTTTTACGCTCAGACGGTGGAAGAGTCATTCATCGCTGTTATCACTGGACAGGGTATCGTTATCCACAGCGCTAGAGAGGCAGAGCATTCAGTGCATATTTCAGCTGCATTGCAGAAGATTGAACAAGCCGGCCTACGGATCGATAGTCCAATGTGGCAACTGTCGAGACAAACGTTGGTACTCCGTGGTCAAGAGCTCGGTCAGGGTGAGGTCCACGCGCCGTCTAAGACGCTGGTAACCATTGCAGCTGCTACGATAAGAGAATCAGTGGGAAGACTGTGGCAGATTTTTGGAAGTGTTAGGTTCTACAAACGCTGCATTAGAAACTCCCGTAACCTCATTTGTCCCTTATAGAAAGTATGTAAGAAAAATTGCTGGTTACACTGGCCAGAAGTAACCAGTGAAGTTTTTGCTAAAATCCAACAATTGACTCTGAACTTGCCAAGGATTAGACAGAACTCCGTTGTCGTGACCGACGCAAATGACGAAGAAATCAAAGTCGCACTGAAGCAGGCGAGTAGAACTGTTGAACACACCAGTCGGGTACTAACACCTGCACAACAAGACTACTCAGAGGCAGCAAACGAGTGTCTGGCGATAGTGTGGACCTTGGGTAAGTGAAAACTGTACTTGGTGGGCCGAATTATTCGTGTGGAGACCACCTATAAACCATGGGATTAGTTTAACTCAACAAAAGGTCCTCGAGGTCAGCTTGCTTGCTGGGCCTTCCGAATGAAGCAGTACGAAACTACAGGCTACGATGCATGTGGAGTAGAGGGCCACATTTCTGATGTATTCTGCGAAGTACAGCACGTGAATTGGGACCACAAGGAAGTTGCTGTGGTTAGTAGTAGTGAACTGGATAACGATCCTAGGAAGTTACAAACAACGAAAAAAGTAGCTCCAACGATCTGCGAGGTGACTGGCTAGATTTTGTCTATAGGACAATCTCCGGAAGGCGAATGACATCCAGACGTGAAAGTTTTCGCAATACAGTAGGCAGACTTGCGGTCGAATAGCATTGAAATTTTAGCATGTCATATGCGGGACGGAGTAATACCAGTGAAGTTGTGAGTGATACCTGCAGGGTAACGCCATCGGTTGGGTCGTAGTTGATGTCCTCAAACTTATGCAGTACCGAAGCAAAGGACCTGTCGCCTCGGAATAAAATATTATATTTACAAGCATATGCTGACATGTTAGTGATGTCTGTTGTTCAAGGGAACAAATAAATCGAATCGACTTTCCTCTCAGTTTATCCTACTGAAAATACTGGAGAATTATTGTCAGCGGACGTGATGGTTCCCTTTGCAGTAGTCGCTTACCGGAACTAGTGCATCGTCATCGCGACGAGACAGTTTTCAAGATGGACCGAGAAAACGGTTGTGCTCGATCAATTCGCAATCACTGAATGCAGAGCTGTATTGGAACAAACCATTGCAGATCTTGAAGTGTCACAAATCTCACTGAATGATCGCGACCTCCTGTTAGTAGATGACTAATTCCGGAGCTATTCGTAGCCTTTGGGAACCAGGAAATCACACACACCATTTCATATTAAATCAAACGGATCAACAGGAAGAAACAGTCACACAATCAAAGGGTGCTTGACAGTGAAAAAAGGGAGTTGAAAAAAGACACTGCTAGTGATTCTGCTGGCCAACTGCACAACGAGGAAATCGATGTTCGATCTAATGTATGGACAGCTATCACACTTGCAAGTCAACTAGGAAATTGGTTCCCTGGTAAGCCAACGGATGAATGCGCGTAAGTTAACAGGAATGAGAAGGCTGGTTAGCCAGAACGTGATAATTGGGGACTGCCGTGGGTAACTCAGCTGCTAAGTTATCTGAATGGTGTAATGTGTTCGAACCTGGCTCGTAGGTTAGGTACAGAGCCTGGCTAAGTCCGGGTACAACAGGATTCGGATCTGGGAATTTTCTAGCAAAATGGAGAGGACCGTGAGTTGGAGCATAATGTTGCCGTTCAGTATTTTTGATTAAGAATGAGAAGCATCAGCATCTTGCTTGCGGCGATTAGCTATGCAAATGGTACCCTAACCCGCAATCGAAACTAGGAGGCGCGCACGGATTTAGTTTCAGTTTCGTAGCACAGCATGATACCGTGTTGCTAGTGCCATTTTGGTTTTCGCTCGTGTAAGTCGTGTGCATGACTTGCTGGGCCTTTGGTTCAACTTTGTTTGTGTTGTTTCCTTTTACAGGACTATTATGATAGCCCTCACCTCAGAAGAACTTGGCTCCCTGTGCTTCCACTTTGTCCAAGGTTGGTCCGCAAGTGTTACGGACATTCAAAGTAAAAACGGCCAACTTGTATGTTAGAGTATTACAGCAAATGTGTCAATACCACGAAGGCCGGCAGCCAAATCAGTGAGAAAATGATGTGGGTTTGAGAAAATTCTTCTGCAGCCTGAACTAAATTTGTGAAGGCAAGTGCATTGAGCACGGCTGATCACACGGTGCTACTCATGAGTAGTCAAGCGGGAGCACATACTTGGGAAATGAAATAATCGGGAGGGAATACAAGAAGCACGGGATTGTAGTTCGGCATGAAGTGTTTTTCGTAGATGAACATGACACTCACGTCCGTGGCATCCCGATAATAGTGGTATATTCGAATGAGTGATTTTTATTATGCATATACCACCTGTGTGAATGTTTCGAATAAACTATCCTTGGGCACCCCGCGTTCTTGGCTGATGACTTAGAATATCTGACACGTATAGCAGGCAGATATGTAATACATACGTTTCTGTTCCGTTATAGTTACAGCCTGACGTAGACTACCAACTGTTTACAGTGAGTGGTAAAACAGACAACCTTAGGAACTGCGGTCGTTTGCATTATGTGTAGTTGTTGGCGATTTTTTAAACAGGCTGAGTTTCAAATGAATTAAAATAACGGTATAGTTTTGAAAGTACAGTAAACTTGATAGAATAGAGTAAAATATCGTATGATCAAGAGAGCTTACACAGTGACCTCGACTTATCCACTTCAGCAAGACGATAGGGAGACATACATTACGAAGTACAAGCTATTCGCTTACTATCACGGTTGATTGTAAATGTACGGCGAAAAAAACAGTAAAACTGACGAACTTCATGAGGGTGTACATTATAGGATGGGATAGACGGTTTTGGTGACACAGCAAAGGAGTTGACACTATCAGCAAATTCTGCTAACAAAGAGCCAGCTTGTGACACTCGATTAATATCACCCGGGAAACACCGTGACGTCTTAGGGTTGCGACTGTGTAATGCAGCCACAAACAAAGTGGCGTGATCAACCACATGAGCTACTGCGACCATTTGTTCTGTACTCGAAAATGGTTGACTCCTGTTTGGATGTCGAGATTTTGATATGCGGTGAGTCATCACCCGTGTTAACCTGATTACAGAATAGGAACTGAAGATTCTGTTGCTGGAACCAACAGGGTTAAATAGTCATCGAGAATGACCTCAACGGACTAAGCCTTTTTTTAGTTTAAGTGAACTTTCCACTGAAAAACAAATCTACATAAATCTCAAAAGCTTGCTGAAAACAAACTTTGCTCGACTTTGAATACACAGTTCAACAACGCATCAGGCATCGTGTGCACCGCTTACGCGTACATGTGTCTTGCTCGAAGTTACCTGTACGAAACCCTGGTCACTCAGATTGAAACAGTGTTTTCAGATGACCTTAGTAACAACATTTTTTGTCTGCCAAAACTGACCCTCGTGGATTCATGAATGCAGTACACCACGGATATTTCGAAGCCCGTGTAGAAAGAAAGTTTAAAACTGTAGGACGCATATTTTAGTATGTGATTGCACGCCCTCAAAGATACCTCCATATTGCCGTTCTCTTTCCTTATCACATCATGCTCGGCTTTGTTTACCAATTTTACTGGAACCAGCTGTATTCCTCACCACCCCTATCGTTGCAACGTCGTGTCTTCGATCTGTCATTGGTCACTTCGGCTTACACGGCTCACCCCTGATAAAATCTTCCATGGAAGTGTACGTACGCCTGTTGTTCCCATACAGAATTGACGAGTGCCGAAGGTATCTGATAAGTAAATTGTCGTTGTGTGTACGCATTATGTGTATAGGCATCTCTATCTTGCTTGAACTCACTTCTGACGACTGGGGAAAGATAGCGGAGTTAGAAATTTAATAGACCGCAGTAGTTGACTTCTGTCACACTTTATTACGAAACGTCAGACTTTAGTTTCGATGACAGGAATTGCCCATAAATCCTCATATTGTGTTGTGGGATGCTGCTGCGCATATCGTGCATGAAAGACGTGCTGGACTAACTAAATGAACTTTGGAGAAAGTTACGAGCCTCTGATGCACTAATGAGAGGATGGCAGCCAAATGTCCCTCTTAGTCGATAGTTTCTCATGCTGCCAACTGGCCATGACCTTGAACAATGGCTCCACTGAAATTTATTCTGGTAAGCACTGCACACAAACTATTGGCACTTAATACTCACAAATACAAATCTCTAAAATGAGTTGCACTCATCGCACGTTATTTTGCATCTCGTGATGCAAACTGCTCTTATTGAATTAAATACCCATTTGAAGGTAACCAGATGCAAACGAAAAGAAGTCTTCAAATGTGATAATTATTAGTAGCCATTGGCAGTTATCCGAAAATTCGAGAACCTTCATGTATAAAAGAGGCTGAACAAGAGTCAGAATTCGAATTACATTTTATCAAAGGTTTCTACTCATGTATATCAATATTGCTAATATACTTGGTAAAGTTATTTTATCTCGTTTTTCTATATGATAAAACGCAAACACTTTTGAACTACTCTGTGAAAAAGTATGGAATATAAACGTGAATAAAATTGAGGTCCTGCCTCTTTTTAGTAGATATTGGGATAACTCAACGCTATGCCATTGATGGTGGTAACATTATGCAATCCTCAGTTGCTTCATGAGCTCTGCCCTGACAATAATGTGAAATGTAGAACATTAGCTGACCATAGTCTGACACCCCAGCTTCAACACAACACTCGAATTGCTTCGTGAACTTGCAGTGGTTAATTGGAGTGCCGTTGAAATAGGTCATCTCGACCTGTGGAAAAACAGTGAAATTTCGCAGCGGTAAAGAGGGTGATTTCGTTACAGAACCTCACTAGGGGATATCAAGCTAACAAGAAGCAGGACAAACTACGTTCTGATAATCCGATGCGCAATGCTCGACAAGCAGGCATCCAGAATTCTGTGGTTCAATGAACGACAGTATCTGATGTCCCCGTGATCTTAAATCGAGCGACAAACCTTTGGGACTTCACAAGATACTGTCCGGCTGCAACCAATAGTTCTCTGGCTTGCAGTAAAGCCTTCACTGATAGCATCTTTTTGGCTAAACGCTTCCGTTGAAACACGCAAGCAACCAGCGTCCGCAGTCGCAAGACACGTCCTGACCACTGGTCACGTTATCGACCCAATTTGTGCATTCAGAGTCCTATTACATCACTCCAATCCAAGATTCTTGCGGTTTGCTGAGGCGGTCGCAATCAATCGACTGAAGCCGACTTTGCGTGTTCAGAAACAATTGCTCGTAAACTTGACCCTTCCCTGGACTTAGTGACCTTTCCTAAACCACCAATTGACTATCCACCCTGCTCCCCTAACTGCTTGATATAAAAAACCTGTTTCATGTTATTGTAAATTCGGTACTGACGAGTTAATACCAAATGCTTGCATCTGCCAGTTTTCGTGTTCTAACAATCTTGTTCATGTTTCTGTTTCAGTTTAGCGACTGTAAGGGCTGACTAAGCACTAACATTACTTCTAATACTTACATCAAAACATAGGCCTATCAGAACCGAAATGTGCAACAAGAGATTTCACTTTCCAGAACTGATGAGTTGAGTAGTGTTACGCGTAGAAGAAGACTGACCACCGAATTCGTAACAAGACTTTGATCGAGCTTTCTACGACACTATTTGGTAGGCATTAAAATGTGTAAAATGATCGGCTCCATAATTCACCAGTAACGACCAATATCAACAGTAAAAATGCGTCGTAAGTCGCAAATCGGCTGCCCGCAACTCTCATCATTAGTGCAGGTAGAGTAGAGAAGGTTCAATCTCAGTGAAACACCCCATATAAGAGCAAATTTGTTACGTAGTGACCTCAAAACTGGCAAAACAATAAGTACGGTTGAGTGAGTTTTAAAATTGAGACGGAGCCAAATCGAAATCTTGAGCACCACAGACGTCTCGGAAGAATTTTTCAACGGATCAGACAACCGCCGGGTACAGAGAGTTATCGGAAAATAAGAAATCATGGGAACGACTCCTGAGGAATTTTTGGAATGACTAGCCCAGCAAAAAAGATAAAGGTTGTGAGTGAATCCACCACAATATTTCTCATTACAAGTAGATAGCACAACAGCTAAGCTAGGAAACGTAGCTGACATGCACGGTTCATTTTCTGGATTACAATTGTTGTGAGCCAAGAAGGCCGATGACACAAGGGTTACTTGTTCGGAAAACCAATCCATGGGTTACGCGTTTCAACAGGACCACAAACAAAAACACTCTGCGTACAACACTTATCTCAGAACTTTAGCGTTGCCACGGAGGCCCTTCCTCAGTTCCTTTATGTAGCAAGAACCATTTCATGCGATAGTGCACTCCAGTGTTCCCTGTATTTTTCCCTCGGCCATTTAGATGTCAAAATCCATGTTTTTGCCCTACTACTGAATAGTCGTGGTGCTAGTAGTATAATGCGATCTTTCGTCCTCGCTGCACAACTTTCATATCAAACAGACTGATACCGTGTTAAATAAACTGTCGATGGGTGATTGTTTTCGTTGTCTTTACTAATTGGATTTGTTAGACAGACATTACCTCGGGTTCTCAACTTCAGACAACTAAAGCAGTCTTTATGACTTTCTCTCAGACCCGTTCTAAAGGGAGATAGATAAGGTGTGGAAGAAGGTGAAAAAGTGATTGGAATCAAGATCTAATTGCTGAAGCATGGAATGTGGTCGGCCTCAATCTGTTTAATGAATAATCACGCAGTACACAACACTTTTCGATAAGAAAGTTTTATACACAAACGGCGTGACCTCGACTGCAGCACGAACAAACAAATACTGGAATATTTTTGTTCCAACAAAGAAGAAATGTTCCGGCATCGAGTTCGGTTTTTTTAAAGAAAGCCCAACATCACAGCCATCGCTGGCTGTATCCGTTCTCACGTATTTTACTTTCAATTATCTGGACTCACAATTTTTAGTCTTGACCGCATCTTAAGTTCTCCGGTTAAAAATTCATTTAAAAATCTGTCAGCTGATCTAATTTTCAAGTAAAATTTACTCATGTCACTTGCATAGGAGGATGTTGGGCACAGGAACACATTGAACCTAGTGGCGGAATTTCCGAAATAGTTATGCAAAGTACAAATTTTTAGAAAGCGTTGAAGACAACCAAGTAACGGTTGCGAGCTGGATTTGTACGACAAAACAGAACTACAAGTGACGATGGCAAACATGTGATAGAGATCCCGATACTAAACGACAAGCCAATAATCAACGTGACTAGTATAGAACCTATCATTTTTACGTTTGGCTGAAGTTTATGTGAAAGGCTAGCTGATGTTATGATTAGTGTTTGGGTTGTACACATGGGGGTCATCCACGACTTGGATTTTCCTCCATGCAAGTTCAGTAGTTGATTAGCACAGTTAGTACTAGTGTGTAGTTCAAAGCTGTGACTACAAGTCGTTCGTGTTTGGTTAGCGAAGTTCACAATGCATATGTGGAAACGATTCAATTTCCTACACCCAAGCTGAACGCCATTACAGAATGTACACATAATCCTCCTTACTAAGAACGCAATTCAAATTAGGTGTTGTTGTTAAACCCTACAGACAATAGCAACTGGTGAGAGAACACGTGACTCAGGAGAAGTACATTCTGCATTGTGACACTTGCAAGCGGTAGTCATTGGCCGACGATTTTTAATCCGCTCCTTCAGTCTTCTTGACAGTCTCCGTAAGCGTTGTTTACGAAGAGGCACAACATTTTGAGAATCTGATTTTTCAACAAACAGCTGCCTCATCCACATTTTGTCAAATGAATTTCCTACTTAATCGACCGAATTTTCAGATGCGTACAAGGTATTCAAACCGAATACAAATCTGACCTTCAGAATACCCCTAGAGTGAAAAATAATATATGTCTGGCAAATCACATTCGCAAAGCAATCAGATCGTTTTATTGACGACAATTCAGTCACTACAGGATCATGTTTTCTTTATTCGGACCGTACACAATAATTTTTAGTGTTCCGACTGCGTTACACATCATGACCACTCTCGGTTGATTGTCTCATATACTCAAAGGCACACGACAGTTTAACCAGGAAAATGTCTTTGTTAATACTGAATGGTAGGGCAGACAGTGTGCGTCTTCCCGGGAGGGATCTTCATCGCCCACAATGGACGGCAGTTGAATAGGGTCACTTGCATGAACGCTACCACTTTTCTGTAAAATAATGTAAAGTAATGAACCCAGACAATGAAGGCGGTGGCGAAGTCACTTTGTACAAGTTGTCTTTTGTTCGTTTTCACCTCGCTTGCTAGGTCGCAAGATATACTCATCTTGAGTGGAACTGTTTACTTACAAATAATTGGCATTAAAAAAAATCCGACTGTTTTCATTCTCTTACCTTTATATTTTGGTTTGTTCTGCTTATCTTGGTCATGTAGCATTTAGGCACCAATGTCAACTTTCAAGGCGCTGCTGTCTATGGTTACGGTAATGAATTCACAAGTTTTCACGTGCTTTATGCGTGAACGCTATGGTTTAGTCAAATACTGTATTTTGCACAAACTACCATGTTTACTCCTCAGTGAAAACAAGCGGCTGTTTACACTTACTGAATAGTACTGCAGGCATGTTGAGAAATTCAAACTTGACCGTTACTGTATACTACGTATTCTGGTACACTGATTTGTGTGTACTTGTCAGTTCATTCTCTCATATCTCGAAGATCCATTCAGGTGGTTTAGTTTGACAGTCAAATTCTTGTCCGACCTGTCACATGTACGCACTTACGGGTGTCAAGAGTACTCAGATCAAAGTATAAAGCGACAATAATCTGTTCATTGGTCCTGACAGTTCATCGGATCCTTTGTGAACTTGTGAATAGCGAGTGCTTATGAGTTTTTGTTGTTGATCGGCAAGTGATCACTTGTACCTGTCGTCTGCTTGTCAAGTGTTTTGGCGAACACTTTCCCGAAACGCTGTCCACTATACCTAGGACAGCCACGGAAAACAGGTTTCCAGCGGTACAGTGTTTGAACTTATGTTTCTTTCTTGTTCTAAATCAGAGATGATACAATTACAATGGTTGGGCTTCAGTTGGAGTTGAACCAGCAACGGAAACAGCATGTCTAGATACAACTGAGCTTCGGAACGATCAGTTCGAGCAATGTATCGTGAAGTAAGATAAATGAAGCATTAGCAAACAAGGTTGAAGAATTTCATGAAGGTATTGAGAGTGAAGTCACATGCAGTTCACGTAACAGTTACGGTGTCAGTTTATATGTGGATCTAGCGGCTTCGGCTGAGCAAGCAAGCCTAGAGTGTTAATGCAAAGGCTTGAAACTATCAGGTGGGCAAATTACTGTGAGGTTGTCCCGTAAAATCATCTTAACCCAACCTTACTTGAAACACTATTTCTTTCAGACAGTGTAGCTTGGACCAACCGAATTTATGGATGAGGCCAAACGAAGACGGAAATCGTGCGCATTAGTGAACTGTGAGAAGGGTCGCCCAGTGCTCACTGAAAACGTTCAGGAAGCTGAGCACATATACGACTTCAAACAAATTATAATCAACATTGACTAAAACAGCGTCCCGATTAAAGGTTTCAAGTTAAACACGTCGTTCTAAAAACTGCCGCCTTGGACTATATGAATCTGATAACACATTCAGATAGCATTTGTGGAGGTGCCGTAGTCAACATTATACTGAATGCTGTTACCGTCATTACAGCAAAACCCGCGCCGCTAGTTTTGTTTCAGTTGCATTGTGAATAAATCAAAGACTCATTCCTAAGTTTTCACACTGTTTATTCCCCTAAGAATCTTGAAAAATTGAGTTCCCTGTATCCAGTTCATCAAGGTGGCATGAAAAAACATACCGAAATACAAATTTTTCATTCATCTTATTCGGATGATTACACAAAACATTCTGTTATATCGGATTAGTATATGGTGCAGTGAGAAATTTCCTAATTACTCTGTCACGATCTTATTCTAGAAAAGAACAACTTAAAATTTAGTCTTCAGTTGGATTTAAACTTGTTGCAGGAACGCAATATCTGAATGGAGTTAGCGCTTTGCCAGCAGATTTTTAAAACCGCTTGGGGAATTCAGAAATTTCATAGTTGGTCTCAGCTACAGGCTCAGCTAAATGTAACATGTGGAATTCAGTAATTGTCTCAAAGAATTGGCTGCCCAGTTAAGTTCATTTGTGTTTTGACGGACAAACTTGGAAATCGCCACCATCAGCATAACGTTTTTGTTAGTCCTATCGGTTTGCAAGAAACCAAGTATGATTGCCTGACTTATATATTTCCTTTTTCAGTAGCTTAGAAACATTGCATACCTATTGACTTCGTCTTGGATCAGGTGTTACACGGCTGAGGTTCGATTTGGCAAGTCTAGTGCCGCATCTTATGCCTCCACGGATGTTGAGCTTCATTGTTTGCTTGCTGATCTGTTCGCATTCTACCGTCCACTGATTGTGCGTTACTCATGTGGATGTGCTGAATCTAGCCTTGAGTCGTTACATGGGGTACATTGTGAAAGTTCAACGGTAAACTTTCCGGTTACTAAGGCAAATACATAGTTGGTTTGCATTGGTGATTCATGTGATGCAATGTGAAGCAATGGATTGTAGTCAAATGCAACGTATTGAAACCGTGACGATAGCTGACTGTTCTGCTGTCACCACACGATATACACTACTGAGCTCGTGTCAGCGCAATATATACTCACCGTAACGGTCGTTGATGTAGTGAAGCCGGTTTGAGAACTGTTCACTAGAAACACCATTTTGTCCCTCATGATTGTTACCATCGACTGATGTTTTGAGAAAGCCAAAAGTTTTCAGATTTTTTATCGTTGCCACTATAAATTTCATCCAGTGAACTTCAGCCTCTCTAGTCCGGCCTGCGTTTACTTTTTATGGTTATTGCAAATGATGATTAACTAAGAAAAGAGAATATTTTTCTCACTTATTCGTACGAGTATAGTGTGCACCTTCACAGCCAACTGTGGTATGTTAGTTGAACTTTCTAAGTCTGTGGTTCAAATACTTCTCAGGGAAACTGTTTAAACAATCAGTTAAAACAAAAAACGGTCATATATTCATTTTCGTCAGTTAGATATGCGGACCGACAGCTGAATTTATAAAGGAATGAGAGCATATACTCAAAACAGTACAGTTTTTCTAGTCCGTAACCACGACTTGATAGTATGGGCATGTGCGATGTATGAAGATTACAACTTCCTTTGCTTTCAGTGTACTAATAAACGACACTGACAAAGAAACACGACATGTAGGGATGAACTTAAGCGATTGTATGGTGGATACAACATATGTGTCCATTTGCCACCGAACACATGTATGCTACTCGGTGTCTACCAGGTCTTACAAATTAAGTCAAACTGTCCTGACTTGTCTGATGAGACCAACTTCAAACAAGATGAATATGTACTTTAAGGATTTGATGCTGAGAGTGTGCTTTGTGTGGACATTGGCTGCTTCACTCTCAGATCCATCTGCAATCAGACGAGATAGTTTTATGTGAGTTCAAATGGTCAGAGTGACATCATGTCGTACCAACATGGGGAGTGTCCTGGAGAATATTTGTAAGTTATGCGAACTTATGAGTAAACTGAAGAGTTTTACTGTTACGCAACGCTCTCTGCGCCTCAGACACGTCATTTGAACTGAAACTGTTTGGCAAAGGGGAAATAATCTAATGACTGATGTAATTCTTAGAAGAGTGTACACTGGATTGTATAGACAACTCCAGTATACCAAAGAAAACACTCAGTGTGAAAGAAAATGCATCTGTGAACAATGATGACCCTGAGGGTGCTACCACTCTCAAATTCGCTGGTTCGACTAACTTACGGAAAGTGAATGAACAGCCACTTTAGTTTTCTTCAGAGTGAGTCTGTTAGGACGGGTTTTGTATGGGAGACTTCCATCGGTTATGCTGCGACATAGTATTCAAATGGCATTAACATCTAAAACAGAAATTGAAGGACATACCACGCACTAATGCTACACACTAGAACATAGTATATAACACATTATTCACTTAGCTTATCGGTAGCCGACACTGCAGCTTCCACTTCTTGTACAAATATTTACCTTGTATACTAAAGTTCACAATTAAGTATGCATTTCTTCATTTGTGAAAATGATTGAAAAAGAGATGTTGGTTGAATTTTGCTTACTTTAGAGACTGCTCTCAGCTAACATAATGTGGCCGGAACAAGAGTGGGGTAAAGATATTAGCAAATTTCGATTACTTGACAGCAGTAAGTGTTCACCTGAATATGATCGAAGCATTAGACAAAAAAACTCCTTGGAATCATAGATGCAAGAACGAACGGTATTAAGACAATTAAAATAGCGGCACCGTGAAAGCTGAAATCTGACTGAGTGTAATAAGTTGTAAGCAAACGAAAACTGTTGTGTAAATGGGAATCCTTATTGTTGTTGTTGGGCTATCGACCGTGCTCTCTGACAGCAAAACGTGGTCCAATAACACCTCCTTAGACGAATGAATCACATAACATTGACTAGTCACTGGACAGCCTTCCTATTTAGCGGTCCGAGTGGCAGAAACAATTTCATAAACATCCAATCCATTTTTAAATGAAAAAGTTACCCCTATATTTTCAACTCACTTTTGTGTTCATTCATAGCTCGTATAATTATCGAAGCATACTGCACATCTGGGTTACTTGGGTAAATCATGCGGCGCAGACCTAACCGAAACAAGTAAGATGCGAATAGTTTGCGTCGACCCAAACTCAACATTCTTCGCATCCTGGGTATCTCATTTCACAGGACCGAACAGGTTTACAAAAAGCAAAGCATTTCAGCCTAGACAACAATTTAGAAACAGCCGTCCACATCCATCTCGATAATCCAACAACAAACCTTCATCACCGCTAAAATGATCAAAGAAATCATATTGACAGGAAGTGGACAGATACGGCTGAGCCGCGAGGCATCAAAAATAAGACGTGTGAAGCGACGCCAATTTTTTTTATCACAGCATTGCTATAATACGCCACGTCAGAGTCCATAAATGATCTGATGTACCTAAAAACACAGCATGACGTGCCTCATATTCCCTGGAAAAACGGTCAAGTTTTGATAAGCAATACGTACATCTTCTTTATTCGTGAAGGTAGCCTTTTATCAACTACTGCTTGGTGAAAAAACCACTGGGACGGTGTGAACCGTTGGGGAAACGTGGTATTTTTACTTTGTCCATTTCAACTTACCGAAGCGTATTGGTTCCTAGTCCAGCGTTACCTCTCATGCGCTGAGACGGTTGCATTGATGTGTGTGAACAGGCAGCCGTCATCGACCGTGACCGTGGTGGTGGAAACACTGGATCAATGGACTCGACCGACTCTACTAAAAATGCACGTCATCCATGTGCCAGGTAATCCATCTGTGGTTTCAGCGGTCCTGCACCTGATCGCTTACCCGACTCGGTTACAGGATTTGACCGTTAGGTAAGCATTTTTGGTTTGAACTCCGGTTTTTGTCTATATCTTACTTCGGGCATACTGTGTCTGAATGTATCGAGTGCTAAGGAGTGCGGGTTTGACCAGCTAATCAGTTTGCTTGAATCCTTTCGCAGAAGGAATAAACGAAGACATTTCTGAATACCAAACCTCCTAGGTCGTATCACCCATCGACGTCGTCGGTACTGAGCCCTTGGGAATTGGGATGCGACCCGCAAATTTGGAAATGCTTGCACTTTTGTGGACACCGGATCTCGTGAGGAATGAGACAGTTGACTGGGTGTTAGAACCTGTGGACAAGAAACAGCTTTAGAAGCAACATTACGAAAGGTGCATTTGTGCCCTAGTTAGAACAAGCTAGTAAACTAACATCTAACTGAATAGATGTCCACGTACCAGCTGCGTCTACGCAGGTCAAAACGGAAGTTTGGATTGCCATGAAAACAGTCAGCTCCTTCGTTTTCCTGTCAGTAACTTGTACATCCATTCTTTATCGAATTTCATCACCCGTAGACCTGTGTATATCGCTGTCTACCAAACTTGTGTAATAAGATGAGACGCATAGCACTATCTAAGAATAAAATTTCTTCAGTGCAAATGTTTACTTATGAAAAAAGGAGCATTTAACCCCCAAAAAACTGCTCGGCAAAATGAGAAGGACAACTTTGACTTATGAGAATCGTCAAATCTCACAAGAGCTCACTGTTGGTGTACTAAATTTCCACAGTTTACCACAAGAGTACTTCCCCTTCTGAATCCACATAAGAACGGAACCGGTCACAGTGCGATGTATCTTTTGAAGCGGACAGCTTGAGACAGTATACAAGAAAATTGCATTGGGATGAATTCCAAACTGCCGGTTTACTGTTTTAAGAAATCGTAAGTTTGATTTCTTGATTCATCTTTTCAGCACAACTGCTTTTTTCCATAGTCTGACTGCCTCGCATTCGTCAATAACTTCAGTTGAATGGATTTAACCTAGAATGGATTTCCCTAGTGCATACACAGAATCGGATCAAAACTACTTGAAGTGGCTTTCTTTTTGCTCGAAGCATGAGACTAAAGTACACTGAAAATTGTTTGCTCAAATAAGTGGAATAAGCCACATCGACGAGGAACAGTTTAGAAAATGCCGGAAAGCCATGTGCTGTGCAAGCGTCTTGCAGTCTAAACGTTATCATGCTGAGATTGTTTCGAAAAACTTGCTTACGGTTAGTTCCTGAGAGACTATATCAAATTAAGTCTACAATGGATGGATCTGGCATAACTGCCTTTCCAATAGAGATATTTAATCTTAAACGGCTCCTTGCTTATCACCATGTTTCTTTGACAGGAGTGTTTCCTTTCCGGTATTCACTATCTGAGACATCAATGGGCAAGATCGGGCTAGATTACGAATGTTCGACATTATAAGATGTACGTAAATAGTAGAGTACTACACTGTACGAACGACATTCACCCCGTTTTCAGTTATGTTGCAGAATGATACGAAACAGTATTATGGTGAGTCTGTCCAAAGATGACCTGCTATCTGCTGAAACGTAATACGTATGCCGGACCTTCTGGGTGCTGTTGTCAACAATTGAGCTACGAGAACCCTTCGCAACATCATTTCTCTGGAAAATATCCTTCCAGGACGATCTAGCTGGTAATGCAACTGCTTTCTCCCATGACCTTTTGTGTGGGAAGTGAAGTCGTTTTTTTGATGATAACAGCCATTTCAAGGGTGAATTCATACTGGCTGCTTTCACCTTTTTTTTTACAACCAATCAATTGGCTCTAATCTATTAAATCAAGCGAATCAGTGACACTCAAATCAGGTTCGTTTGAATATCGATCTGTTGGATATTGGCGGGCCTTCAGCGAGGGATACCTGGATGACCTATGGCCAGAAGCGCGTGCACGAATGCGTAAGTAGGACTGTGCGCCATTACGGGGCATGAACGTTTTCATGTCAAGTTCAAGTCGGTCAGCCAGTGTTGAGTGGTTCTGACCATTTGTTTCGTTGATTAATGTGCACTGTGTATATACCGCACATGTACACCCAGATATACTGTGATGCACGTTCGCTGTTGTACATAGGTAATCAGTGAACAAATCCAACCGAGCACTTGACACATTCACGACATCCAGCTGACGCTAGGACACTTTGGCCATGGAAAACTTGCCCAAAGATTTCAACAAGGTTCAGCCTTTCTCTGTCGTCGTTAGTCGGGTGTTTGCCTGTATAGTTGTTTGCTAAGGCATGTTTCCATTTCAGCACATTTGGTTTTTGGTGATGCACACGCGAAATCACTATCCGTCCTCTGGCATAACAGCAGAACACAGATGAAGATGTACACAATTTATCTTACTCCAGCTAGCCTTTACATTTCCAGTGATTCTTATTAATCCAACGTTCCTTGTCAGTTTTTCTGTAGTCAGAAGTCAACAACTCAGCTCTATCTGTCATTCTTTCACAGAAAGAAGAATCTGGAGAAAAGAGTCACTCCACCAGTGACGACCATGCCAGAGATTTTTTATAACGCCACCTTTTGAATTTCAGCACAGGCCGAACCAGATTTATCAGAACTAATTCAGATTTGGTTACTGTAGGCAAACTCCAATGGCTTCTGCGGTTTCCAGCACACAACCTTTGATTTGGCCAGGTTATATTCTACATACTCGATAGATCGGCTGGAACGGACCGGTCGTTCGACCCAATCAAATACACGGCTACCTCAAAAGGGAAGCGTCATATCGACCCCCATGTTGACCACATAACTTGATGCTCCCGAATGCATTCGGACGACCACCGTGTTGTACAGCTCATGTAGCTTGTTCGAGAAGAACAGGTGAAAAGGCAAACAGAAAAGGGGTGGTGTGAACAGGCAATACTTTCCCCAGCTAGGTGCGTTGCGAAATGTGCTTTGTTAATTGTTACATTAACCATCTTTGGTACGCTTCGGCGAAATTGTAACTTCTGAAGAGCAAGGGAATATAAAGAGATAGTTTGCTGGCCAATCGTACATCTTCCACCCTAACACTTTCGAACGTTTTCTTATGAGTGTACAGTCCCGAATAGCCACTTTCAATTAATGCATTAAATATATCATATCTCCCTTCTCCAGTTGTGTGGCTCGAGCACAGCTTAATCTGTCAGGTTTGTCTGTGAATTCCAGATTAAATAAACTAAACTATAACACTAGCAACAGTTCGCCTGTCATGAGAAGTTTATGATAAAATTCCGTTGGTCATTAACCAATTACTGGATTTCCTATACCAGTAGGTCTTCTGCATTGTACTGCGGTACACAACCATACTTACTGTGACCGGTTTAACATATCCAGGCGTCCAAACTCAATGAAACTGTCGACATGTGATTAATTGAAGCGTTCGTTTGCGTGTAGGAGTGAGCAGAGTGGATTACAGTGAGACAAGGAGGTAGCTTATTTGTATTCTGGTTTCGTTTGAATCATACGCACACTAGTAATCTGTTCAACTTTGTCGTCATGACACTGAGTTGTCGGACAGCCAGTGCACGTTGAGGGTATCTGTGATGATGGGATACCTCAATTCAGGCGGAGAACCCTAACGTGTCTAGTTTGCACAACTGCGACTGTGTGTATAACTTCAAATAATGTCTGCAATTCTGTTTCATACCAGGATGCATGAACTACACTGACTTCGCATTCAGTAGTAAAATTAGTTAGTGCTTAAATGTAGAATGAAACTTTCATTTGTACTGTTGTAACACACAAAAGATTGGAATGTCTAACAGGTTACTACATCACTGGTACGTAGCTTATCGTTCGATAAGGTATGGTGTGATAAATGAAATTAGTCCATTTCGTCTGATTTCTGTTCACCCTGGACAGTAAAGCACCTGGAAAGTTTAGTATGATCATCCGTAGTACGTCACGCCGTAGTCAGTAATGTTAGAGAGAAGATCCATATGAGCTTTGTAAGTTAGAGGAATTTGGAAATGCTTACATGCATTTGATTTTGCGTTGGACTTTTAGAAAGAAAAACCAGCTGATTGTTTTGGTTTCAGACGTTCGACAGTAGAAACACTGCGAAAAAGGAAGTCAGGACGTGAGTAAAGGAATGAAAATCCAATCACTGCCTATCAAGCGCATAACAATTGCATTGCAACTTACGGCAAGCAACAGCTGGCTAACATCAACAGAGGGAAAGACCGAATGTACTTTCGTTGGGCAGTAATGATTCTGAGGATCATGTTTTGTATACTCGGTTTAGTGATTGGAAAATGTGTTAAATCTATGCCAGACTTAGGACAAACCTTTGTAGACTGTTCCAGGTTGGGAGCATCCGGATGCTTGAATAGTGTTTTAATGCTATTCAGGCGAACTACATGGCACTGTCAATTCAGGGAGTTTACTCCAACGATAGTTATGTTCCCCAAGCACCGGTGAACTTTTTAAAGGTGTGGGAATTGATGGAAGGGTTGCTGTGCCAGATCCCACTCTTTTCTGATATGCCGGTATCTTATAGAAAACCGGTGCAGTGTATACAGCGTATTAGGTTAGAGAGCGTAGTTTGGAAACTCGCATTATCTCTCTGTAATATGTCATCTCGGTAGGAATGAGATTACATACGAATTAAGGACGAAAAGCTTGCGTTTTTATCTGGGGATAAGGACACACTAGAGGACTGAATGTAATGATGGAAGTGTTGGAGCGTAGCTGTCCAAGCAACCTGATGAGTGACCAACCGACGAGTTTACTTTCCTGGCCACTGACACACAATTGGGAGTCAGACTACGATAGCTTAATAGAAACAGGCACTATTCTGTGAGCATGTGTGTGCGTGCGCATCGAAGAAATTCCAGCGTGCTCTTGTGTGATGGTGATATGAGTTAACTCTGGATGCCGCTGTATAATGTGTGCCAGCTGGGCGTTATAAACCGCCCCATCCAATTTTGGCAATACACGGGTAAATCAAGCCTGACCAAATTTATCCATTGAGGCTGTGAGGTTGAATCCCCACGTTATTACCACTAACATATTAGACTCTGTGATATTAGGAGAGATCAACGGGTTCATTGAAGTTATCGTTAGGGCGTAGGCAAAAAGAAAGGCTTCGTAGATCAGCTGGTAGAGCGCTTGCCACGTTGAGGCATGTTGTGTCTGTCGCTGGTTCAAATCCGGCCGAAGCCCTGACTTTTTACAGTTAGGTCTCATCTAAAATCATAAATATGCCACACTACTTATTAGTAAAACATGAAGGAGTAAATTTATTGGCTGGAAGATCGTTGACAAGCGCTATTTAAGCAAAATGGTTGATAGGCGAACGTTGTTAAGTGAGAGTATTTCGTATTGGTTCGTCAGTAACAACCAATACAAAGGAGAACCTTCAGTTCAGTGCCTACAGTACTTGCAGGTATGTGAACAATGAAGCAAACAACAAACATCAGTGCATGTGATCCGAATGAAACTCCACGGCAGGGTAAGGTTGACAAATAATTGTTTTCGTACGTGCGACACAGGTTTGAACCGGTTTGTCCCCACCGATTCAGCGGATTTTAGGAACTGTGGGTTGTAGTGGCGCATTATGATGCTGATGCATGATGACAAGTCCACGATGTGGCCAGCTGACAAGATGTGTCATCCGCTAGACGATGCTGGGGCTTTACGGTTCGTCGTGACTACAGTGTCCACTTGCAAAACCTGTTTGTGAACACACTTAATTGCATGTCCCTTCATCCTTTAGTTCATTGATCCCATGTAACTTACTTCGCGGCCGTATGACAATTGGTTTGTACAGCGTGGCTTGGGGCCAACAAGTTTAACCTTTTTCGAGTGAAGGCACAGGTAATCCGTGTGTCTGATTCAATACCCACAATTCGGCGGTCTTGTAAATCCGTTTAGACCATGTTCCTCTGCAATGTCATGCTATCTCTTCTGAGAAGTAGCTCAACATATACTAATTTTTTGTAGACGTTATCCTCAGTACTGCCTTGGGTTTAAGTTCGCTGTGACGTTGAATAAAACTTTTGGGGTGTCCATTATTTCCGGAGTCGTCTTCCGCATTCTTGTTTCTTGTCCAATGCAGTCAGATGTGCAGATGCGACATGTTGTGGTGAACAATGTTCTCACCACAACTCGCTTTTATTCTACCGAATTCAAGCTAGTGATATGAATACAGTGACCAGACCATATGGCCTCCTATAAATGTTGCCCTATTAATCCATCAATTACTGGTGTGATGAACACATTAATTTAAGGTAGATTTCACCATCCTGTGTGCCACACGTCACCGTGAGTTCGGGATGGACATCGTTAAGCTGCACGACAGACTGTCCTAATTGCTCCCGATCGTCTACCTACGGTCTCCAGTGGGATTGTTTTGAAATCCCACTTAGTTGCCTTTCTTATACGGTCCCGAAATGAATTGACTAGAAGCGAGCTAAGTGGACTACCTGTCGCTACGTCGTCGATTTAACAGTATGATATCCTTTGGAAATTAAAAGTGACGTTCTTTGTGCACGGTAAGTATAAAATTTTCAGATGATCTGCTGGAAAGAGGATAATTCCCACAACAATCAGTACTCACGTAAAGTCGATGGTTTCTCTCAGGGGATAGCACATTTAGAGGATGCATATGAGCACTCTTGTCACTGTTTCAGTCCAACACATCTACAAGCAACAGCAAGTCATTCATAATATCTGTCAAACTTTTCAATGGCAAATTTTAAAATCTAGCGGTATTGAAGGACTGACTTCGGATTTTTCGTCCGGATTTTGGTTGTCTGCTAGAAAGCACGTGGAAATCACATATACGCAAGGCTAGCCACCTCGTTAGATAGGACAGCATGAATGAATTATCGTTGTGTGAGATAACAGGGTGCCGGTACTCTTTGGCAGGTAATCCCCTGACGAATGAAGCAGATTAATGCTGGACAATTTCCATTTTCTTATTTGTTTCACTCGAGTAAGCTGGAAGTTTAGTCATATCAGCCTTGTCTACCAAGATATTTGTTCATTCTGATAACCCGAAGGTGTCTTGCACCCTTTCACCAAGTGTATTAGGGTTACATATGTGTTTAATATTATGTGAGAGAAGTGAATAAAGTAACTAGTAGCTTCGTGGAAACTCTCTATTTTTTGAAGGGCATGTACACACAAGTTCCGGTAGTTGACTGCGATTCTCCACAACAAAGATGTATATTAATCTCAGCTGATTATCTGATTTTGTTAGTCACTGTTTAACCGCTGAATGTGGACTTCGACAGATACATTTTCAAACTGTACTGCATTAGCCTGTGGTCAACATCACTTGATGATTATGAACCGCAGATCGGGTATTTGATCATAGTGTGATGGATGGAATAGGGTTTAGTGAAATGTTTCAACGATCAAAACAAACATTTTCACATGAGCTTGTAACCACCTTGCTGCGATGGCATCGCAGATGTGCTAATGTTTGTTCAGGTGATCGTAGTTAGATGTTTATATTACTTACACAGACCACTAGAAGTACCAAGTGTACCATAAATACCATGACAAGGTAACTAATCAATTTTCAGTGTACCTGCACAGTTACGAGACTAGAGACAGTTGATTCGATAAACTGAGGTCATACAAAACTGAAATGCAAAACTGTTTAGCGGAAATGAGCAGTGAACAGCAAGAAAAAGTGGTTTATTAATAAAACATTTACGAATAATTAGTAAGTGTGAGAAATACAGCGACTATCGGTAACGACGCTTACGTCGAATTGTTGTTAGCTACATTGACAACTGCTCACAATTCACAAACCTTAAGGTTCAGTGACTTTTCACTGAGCAGTTGTGGGCAACCTATTCTGCATGCTTGAACACAACCATTTTGTAACCCACGACAACTGTAGACAAGTTGTGAGTACAATTCACAATATAAAAACTTGCCAATTAATTTAAGAAACGTTCGTTCTATTTTCATTATGACACTTGTCTGAGGAGGTTACACGTGATCTACATGTAATCTGCATGTAATCTACGTTACCTCTATAAGCTAGTCTGTTTACAAAGGTCGCTAGTTTAAGGTCCTTGATAAGGTCAAGCTAAGCAGAAATTGACAGAAAGAGTAAAACTTATCGCTGACCCGCAATTTATGTGTTGGATACAACCGGAAATGCTGAGGTACATTCGGGTATTAGGTTATTCCTTGATTGGGAGTCCACGGCTGGTTTACTTCTTGTTTGGAGTCATCACATAACGGTGGATTAAATAACGTATCGAATCATCAACCCTTCGGTCTTCGACCCGAAGCCCTCGTCAGCTTGGTTCTCAGTTCCGAGCGAGCATCAAGAAGCTATGTAGACACCATTTCGAGTTCGTGGGAATGTAGCCAGTGCAAACTGGCAATCCGGGGTGGATTGTATCCATCCGCGCTAACAGAAAAGGGCTTCGTCTCATAACGTGAAAGGTTGCAACTTCGGTCTCCCACGTAAACTACCATTACCTGATAGGTTCAAACAAGAACGAAGCTGGCCGTTGCGTTTTGATCTGAAAGTCGTCCTAGGTCGTCTTGAAAGCGTCTGTAAAATTTGGTGGTGGATTAATTCTAAGATCGCAGTTTTGTTATCAATCACTATTAACTGACTGTTTCAAACAGTTAGTAGAAGTCTGCAGGTTTTGATTATTTCAAACTGAACACCATTTACACTTAATCACATTTTCAACATTCACGTGAGCCATTTGGCTAGCCCACTTCGAAAGCGGGCAGTAGACTTAATTCGGGCAAACTGGATCCCAGTCACATGAGACTGTTCTTAAACGTTCGGATATAAGTATTCAGTCACGCTTACTGCGTGGTAACTGGTTCTGTGATTTCACCCTGGATTCACGAGCACGAAGGCCGGAGTGAAACCTCCGATACAACAGATAAGATGCACTATTGATTAGCTCAAGTAGGAGCGAAACTCGAGTTCAGTCCATCCTTTCGAAGTGGGCTAACCCAAAAGCCTATCTGAATGCAAGAGTTCTTTAAAACAGCATTCACTGTGGATGACTCGGTCCATTTCGGTTCGCTGTGGTCTCATTCAAACGCAGTCAATTTGGACTGCTTACTTCAGCAGTAATGCATGGATTAAGTGAAACGGTACGGTTCAGCTTCAGAGTTGTTCAAGTTGAAGACACCCCTTCTAGTCAAGATGATCCAGCGAACTAACGAGTGGAAGTTAAGTCCGGACAAACCTCGTTGGACTTAGCAAAAGAACCCAGCGTTTCACCTAACACTCTGTGGAGCCACCTGAGCTTAGTATGAGAAGCGGGCAGCCTTATAACTGAGAACCGCACAAACTGACGGCGATGTGGACGAATGTGAGTTCGGAGGTGTGCGTTTGATTGCCACTGAGGCATGAACACGTAACTTTTCTGGCATGGTGAAAAATGGATATCATGCACCAACTAACGAAGGCCTACACAGGGGTTTGAAAAACTCTATCTCCCTGCGGCAATATATTCATCATTGTTTGGTGGCTGGTTGCCTCGTTACTCCATCTCTTTTCTTTATGCCCAGAAGTGGCCAGTTAGTTCGCTATAATGGATTGCTAGTGATTCGCTGAAAACTACCAACACATCAACTAGCGCTGTCTACTGGTATAGGTTCCACCTTTTTGTGTAACGCCACCGTATACCAGATTACAACTATAACTTCCCCAGGTTTGTTGCAACCGGTACTGAAACAGTGTTTCACTAACTCTGCTAACTGGATTTTTTTACCAGTAGACCATAGTTTTTCAGCTCCGTGAACTAACTTCTTAACCGGAGGATCTTTTATGAATAACGGTACCTTCAAAATAACCTACCTCGGCATTTAGATCGATTAAAACCATACGTTCAGATTCCTACGCACACACGTCATTTGGTGATAAGCCGTTTGTAACGTAGGCACCAAGCTCGGCGAACGTTCAGACATTCAACCCGTCAATCAAGTTAACAAATCCACCACAGTTCTGCATAATCGTGGACCTGCACGCGTGCACAAATCTAAAGGCCGCTTGTTACATCGACGTGTGGGCATAGAGAGCAGTCTAAAAACATGCACAATAATTTTCCTCCATACGTGTCTGCGTCAAATCTATCTCCAACCGAGTGTTAACCATGGATTAACATGGATTAAATAAAATAAGCTCAGTTAGTAACTGCATGGTTTGTTAAATATTTCACTCATCGATGCCCACGGTCGGCTGTAGTCATGCAGGCATACTGTGGTACCGAAAGGAAAGACGGTAAATAACTATTTGATGTTGTTCATCTGACACACTTTAACCGTTCTGTCAGTAAGGAAGGTTCCTTTCAGACTGTCTACCGAGTTTTCTTTTCAAGTTGACCATCACGCACATTTGATCGCAGCCTTCGCATTCAGGTAGACTTTTCAGCCAGCCTCTTCCGAAAATATCGCCTCGCACTTTTAATGAGATCGGAGATTTCGACCTGTCTTGGAAGTCCTAATCGCGGGGTTATCGATTGGAGTTAAGAGGACAGTTACTGTGGCTCCTCTCGAGACGATCGGGCAACCTGATCATTGCTCACAAGCGAGAGTAGTTTAGCGTTCAGATTTGATAATTTGGTCGTGCCTAATGTGAGGTGAATGGCGCAGTGGTCAACACGGTTGCCCCATGAAAAAAGCGTGACAGGAGTTCAAATGCTGGCCGTGGCAAGGATATGCACTACTGACGAGCTCTGATGAGAGCTAAACTCGAGTTTAGTGTTTGTTTTCGAGAGAGACTGGCTGGAAAGTCTATTTGGATGCGTATGCTGCGGTCAGATGTGAGTGATGGTCAACTTGAAAATGAAACAAATCCCCGACTACTCATCAGTGTCTACCGAGTGTTAAGAAATCGACCAAAAATGGTGAGGTTCCGAATGTTCAGCTACGCCAAGGCCATCATTATCGGATTACGTAATCCTGACCTGTGTGCTCTGTGGGCGCCTAATCTTCTTTGACCTACAACTCTGGAACAATGGTGGCCTATCGGCTAGGACGCACAGTCCGTAATTCCTGTTGGCCGACTTCCTTGCTCACCGTGGTCACTGTTTTCCTAATGACTCGCTACATTGTTCTCATGACTGTAGCGAATATTTTTGGACGAAATATTTGATGAGTGAAGATAGAAGAGGCGAAAAGCAGCACTAAGTCAAGTGATCACAGAAATCTTGTGGGGCAAGAAACTGGTACCATAAGGGAAGTTTTCAAAACCGGTAAAGACGAATACGGACACCAGTATTAACAATTCGTTTTAGTTGGGAATTATTAGGCGGCAAACACAGCTTTTCTGTCGTAGATGTGAATCCCAACACAAGGATAACTACATGAAATACAATGAAACCCAGTGGACCATAGAAAGAAATACAACGAAAAGTCCGGTCACGACATATAGCAAAAAACGAGAGATAAAAGATCACTATTTACGTGGAGATGTGGTGAGGGGGGGGTGTGAAAAATTTCTTACATCGGAAACTTTCATAAGTGTAAATAGAATGTCCACGTTTTGAAGTGGTTTTTACATCAGATATCAAAATCGCAAAACTATGACGGTTAAGAATAAGCGTTCAGTGAGGTGGATAAAATAGCCACATTTGGATGGTTGCGTATGTAACGTATAATATATGAATTCCTGGAAGAAAAATCCTTCAACAAAGAACAATCTCTTAAGTCAAAGTCTTTATAAAAACACGAACGTCTTCGATTTAGCCATCACTGTTGAAGAACAAAAAATGTATCTGAGAGGTGAACAGTTTAGCGACCCATTAGAATGGCTTAACTTTCGTTGGTATTTTGTTGTGAAATTTGACACTTCCGATCAGGGCATGTTTGTTTAGTCCAATAGTATGTCCTATTTCCGCTAATTGGAATTCGTTTACTTTTCCGTTTCACGCGTTATACGCAGGACGTGTGCTTGCTGTACCGTTGTTTTTCTTTGCGTTCGTGGCAATATACACAGTATTGCGCTGTTCGTTGTCTTCTGAATTATTGCCATTTGAGTAACTCACCGTATCTGAAGTGAAACTTTATGGGAGAGCCACCCACAATAGCCGCTATCTCCAAAGAATACGCAGTGTAATCGAATGTACGGTTATCGGAAGGCAGATCTTGATCAGCCGTTATACGGTCAATTATGAACAAGTGAAGGAATTCCTAATGATAAGAAGCTGACATACCACGACGTTCTACAGGTAAATCTTTCCGTTTCCCGGATCTGCAAGTAAAGTAAGATCCAGACGAACTTTCGAATTTTTAATGAGAGGAAGCTTGTGTGACCGTTACTTCAAACTCGCGGTTCACAAGGGTACTGCATTAACCATGGCTCGTGTTGAAGTGACCATGTGGTAGTGCTACACACGCATCCAAGAATAGACCGGCCATCTTGGATTCGTAGATCCTACTACTAACGACACGTCAACAACAGAAAAAAGACATAGTCTGTTGAAAACGTGCTACTTAATGTAAAGAAATCAAAAGCAAAACTTGTGGCACTAAGCACATCTCAAATGTAGTGGGTCTCTACTGATTAGTTTATAGAAGTGAAATGAAGAAATACGATTGGTCCACGCGGCTACGCTCTGCTTGCAGACAGTTTGTTTTAACGCGTAATGAAATTAAAAAACTTGTTTTACTCGGATGCTCATTATAATAACATCCGATGCTACGCCATTCGGATTGGTCACTGCGCTGACAAGCTACTTTGCTCGGGATGGCGACAGTGATTAGCCCTGGATCTCTGCTAATTGCTGGTTGAGTTCCTGTCTATGAGTTATTCCGATTGAATCCCTTTAAAAGTTGTTAGACGTAGGCTGGATACGACGACTATGTGTTTATGTATATTCGATCAAAATCGTGACAACCAGCGACCCCACTTTGTCAGGCAAATTACTGGCTTTCCGTTTCACAATCTCTAGTCATGGTGTTGTGCTATCCCCTATTGCTCTTTATTTGCTAGCGTACTGCATCCAGAGGGTTCGTTTGTTTCTCCTGTTCAACGTTAGTTCACACTTTGCCCTGAGAATCCTGGCTAGAATGTACTGAAATGTAGTCTTCTGCCGTGGGTGGAATCGAAAATAGTGCGGTTCAAGCCACCTGTGGTGACAGAAATGCGCAGACTATGTTTGGCTTCAGAAAATTTGATGGGTTGTTCGGAAAAGGATGTCTTACACACTGCTAACACGGACATACTTAATGTGATGTTTATGGCGCAGTGGTGAGCTCACTTGTCACTTCAGAACACTGGATAGAGGTTAGGGCATGGTTTGGCAAGGATGTGCGTACCTAAATACCTCTAAAAAGAAGAGAGAAATGTGAATGGAGTTTCTTTTTAAAAGGGGATTATAGAAGTGCCTGACTGAGCTACAAAACTGCGGTTTATTGCGAGGAATGTTGAGTTTATATTGTTTATGGGATTTCAAGATGTCAGCTGAGTAATTGTTTAAACTTACCAGCAGCGTATAGAAAAAGAAGGGGGACAGTTCCTCAGTGGACAAAAGACGTCTTCTGTCCTAAGGTATAAGGAATACATCGGAGACTTAATTTTTACTCTTGGAAAACAGACTGAAATGACGTAGCTGAAGTATAAGTTTGATGATATTCATTTGAGTAACCAGAAATAGAAAACAACTCATGACGAGTAAGACCATGATTGAAATCCATTAAGTATTCATAATTTTCAAACAACTTGTAAGCAGCCAGTAAGTTGGCTAATTGGTAGCATTACGGTCTTGAAGAAATTGTTCGGGCCTAAAAATTGACGAGGTTTTTGAAGTTTCATCAGATAGTAGATTGTATTGAACCTTTTAAGACAATGTAATTCCTTCTGTTGCATACTTAGCTTTTGCCATCCACGAATACAAAATTGTTCATAACTTTGTTCTACTAGTTAACAGTGCTTTGACACAAATATTTGTTGCTGATTTGTCCTCGGTAATTGGAGCGTATACCAATCCACCTGTAATGTGGTTCAGCTAAACAGCGGCAGTCTGCCAATGCTACAGACTCTATTTATTGGTAGCGCTTACCATATGTGATCGTACTTGCATTATCCATGCATATTTGTTGTAATATGCACTAATTGAAGTTCGAACAAACTTAATGAAGATGGTAACACCTCAGGAATAATCAGGAAAACGTTTTCTTTTTACATTCCTCAAAAGCAACATTATTTGCTCTGGTACTCGGTTGGTCATTAAATTGAGTACCTATCCACTTACTAACTGACAAAATTGATTACTTCCTTACTCGTTCAGTGTCGTTTGTTTTAAAGAGTAGTTTACGCGGATTCATTCAAACAAAAGACAAGTCGTAACATCGAAAATTGAAAACAGCAGAGATTTGAAATAAAAGAGAAATTCGAAGCAAGCTGTCTGTCAAACATAGATAGCTGCATAGTTAACAAAACTAGACAACCGATAAATCGTTCCACGAGAGTAGCAAATGTTTATAGTTCCAGTCATCAAATGAAAGTTAACTGTGTGTTTTGTAAGCAACAATATAGGACATAAATAAAATATGGAGTCACTCAAAATCGAAAGCTCTTCAGGACGTATGAGTGCTATCACAGTCAAGCCTCATGCATCGGGATGGAGGAACGTTCGTCATAGTGAGACAGCTGTAAGAAAGTAACAACAATTAACACCCGTTTCACCGCATAAGCGTGTTACGGGTTTTTAAGGTTCCTAGAACAGTCAGTAGACAAAAATAAATGATTTCGTAGGAAGACAGTCCCAGTCGTAGAAACACATTACAAGAATGTGAATACATGATACCACGAGAGAGCTGATCAAATGTGAGTGAGAAATACGGTCCACATCACGGCCTATAGTCTGGATGGCCGACTAAATGGCGGCATCATGAGAGTCGGTTCTGTGCTTCACAACCTTGTTCACCCAGACAAATTTTTTTCGGTATTTGTCTACCATAATGATGTTCAGTATCACACTAACGCCGTCATGAACCGCGATAACGTCGAGCTTGATGAGCGAGCGCGCCGTTAGTAATCGTAGCTTTTGAAATACTGTGTAGCTAACAATGCGCAACCTTTTCGTGAGGTCTCTGGCCACGCGGTTTTGCCGAGTACAACACAAATCGTGGCTGCTCCAGCAAGGTTGGAGATTATGAGCGAGGCTTTCTGGCTGGCCGCAGTTGCCACGATATACAACTGAACGGTCGCTTCGGTCATCTCGAGCATTCCGGACCTTAATACACAGAAGACCACACTGGAGCTGGATGGCGCGAATAAAGATCCTATAAAAACTGTGGTCTGAATTTAGCAGCTCATGGTTGTGGAGTGGAGAATGGGACACTTTCTGAAGTCCACCGCCAGCCAGCGTTTGATAAAGCTTATCCATACACTCCGCATGAGTCGACCTCTAGTTCGTCACTAGTACAGCATGAACGCCTACCAAAAAACTGATGCCCTCATGGTAGGACCAAACGAATCACCTTTGATCACATTGCTCAGAATTGGAGATTAACTGGAAATTAGTCTATCCACTCGTGATTTGTGCGAGATAGGAATAGTGGTGGACAAACTGGGAATGCTTAGACCGCCCAATGTAATTCCTGTGGGGGTATCTTTTCAATGGCAGAGCCACAACCGAACAAACCAGTAGAGTATACACCCCATAGCTTTGAGCGTGTTTCCGTGAACCTGGCTCAAAATCAACGAGTAATGCACTCTGTAGATCAGATGCCCTCTCAGAAGTTAGAGACGCTCATGAGCTTAAACGGTGCTTCGGTGTTTTCATCCAAAAACTTACGGTGACTGGTAAACGGTTTATTCTTCCGGGTGAACGGAATATTAACATAGGCCACCACGTCAGAGGCGCTTGGTGAGTGGATAATGTCCAGGCCAAATGAATGGACTCGTTAACAGTGACAGCCACGCTGTGCTTATGATCATCACAGGTGACCATAAAATTAGTCTTTTGCATGTTGATTTTCAGTCCGGATAACTCCACAACGTTAGCGGCAGCCACAAGCTTCTCGGAGAAACGCGTCGGATTCTCATTCTTCAGGATCTGATTGTCGGCGTACGCAAAGCCGGTGATCAGTCTATCGTGGAACTGGTAACCAAGCCTCGGTCGTCCGTTATCATGATGAATAGCAGCGGCGAAAGGGAGCCACTCTGGCGAACTTCACTCTGGTACCTGAAGCACGAAGCCTACGAGTATAGCGGAGGCGTTTCGCTAAGTGTCAGCAAGGTTGTGTGTTAGAGGTAGAGGAGCACCGGAACCTTGGGCCGATCTGATAGTCGAGACCTGTAAGATTGAATCAAACGCTTTGGACACGTCCATGAAGACCGCACACAGGCTGGAGGGGCTGATACATGATTTCCGGTGCACCACATGCAGTAGTCAAGTCGCCTTGAGGAAAACCTCAAAGTGTGGCAGTAAGAAGTGAACAGCGTATTCCGACAATCAGCCCTTATCTTGTGAAAGCGACATAGTAATGTCGAAGATGCTACGATAGGTTTCCGTTCACTGAGATAAAAAGAATTATTTACTTTGAAGCAAGCGTGAGGCGAGAGCGGCAGAGATGGATTGGACAACCTTCAGTTAGTAGGGAGAAGTTCAAACATCCTGCCAGGTTATCAGCTTTCATACATCTTGAACAACAAGTTGTTCAGACCTGGAACAGTGTTTTCCACGTTCTTCAAGGTGCAGGAAACTTCTTCTGTGGTGGTCGGGTCAACCAAAGACCAGTCCGGAAACAGAATCGCACGAGATTTCTGCTCATCAGTGTGCAGATGAGCCGATAAGACGTCGGACGAGTACTCGTTAGAACTAAATAAAAGGTCACGTTTCGTCTTGTAGACGGTTCTCCAGTTTCCAGAAGGAACTGCGTCTTTCTTGCGCTGGTGTTACAATGTTTGCATCCGTAAGTGGTTAATTTTCCTTATCTACCCCCTAGTTGTGTAGGTTTCTGTAGCGACACGAGTGCATCGTTGGGCGAACAGTAGCCTGGTACAAGGAAAAGCTTGTGAGGGGTGCTTGTTTAACGATGACATTGTCTGTGTCATTGTGAAAATTAATGCCTGTAGACCGCGGGTAATTCCCAGTAATTCATCGCTATGGAAGAAAGCCTCGCTGCTGGACTGCATTTGGGTTATCGCCGTTTGGACCAAACAGGAAAACCACTTAAAGTTTTCAGCAGCTTGTAACTCATTATTTGACGTCACTTTTTACCAGTGGAACGGTCGTTACATTGGCAGCGGTGGTAGTGTACTTTCACCTACTCACTGCACATAGACCTGACCAGATGCTCTCCAGATTACGACCCGAGAAATGTGACAGGAGCGGGTGATGGAGTTCACGTCAGGTGGAGTATGACTGGGCCAGCTCTTCAGCGAATCTGACAAGCGAATGCGGTTATTGTTGAGAATAGTTTGGTCTGGCGACTTCTGTGCATTTGGGGTTTTCCCTGTTGCGTTTGACAGGATATGCATACCTCCCGTGTCGAGTGAGACCAATGTTGATGGAAAAGTTGCAAAGATTGGAGGAGAATGAGCACTTACCTCCTATTCTCTACCATCTCTATATGTCGATGTACATGATTATGTACCGACAAACCAACGCTCGACTTACATACATGGAGACACTCTGAACAGACATACTCCACTAGCCTAGCCAATATATACCGGTGAAAAACGGCTCGGAAGCGTTGGTGGTATTTGCCATTTTTTGACCGAAAATATCCAGTAAGGTGAAACTGGGTAGAATGGTTGTTCTTGTCTGGAGTTGTTGAACTCAGCCAGTCGACACCACGAGGAGGTGATACAACGCGTCGACTATCTAATTACTTACTCATCTACTTAATTACTCACGGAACGACAGCAACGTGAAGTTTTTGGAAACCACCGGTACATTTCGTTTAATACGTCAACTTAGGAGTTAGCAAGTCGAGTGTGTGATGAGATTGCATTGGAGCATAGGAAACCCAGGCTCAGATCTAACATCCTCTACATTTCCTCATTTCAGACCAACGTAGACCAACAGTTGCATTCAGAATCACTGATGGATATGCAGCAGAATCTTAATCAATTTTGGTTCATCAGTCTAATTACAACACAACAGGTATGAAAGCATTTACCATGGTAAACCAGCATGATAAACATGGTCTTGTAAGGGAATCAGGTCTTCGATAGTTCGCTGTCCTCACAGCTTCATTGGACATTTCAAACAATCGTTGAGTAAGAACCTATCTTCGCTTTTCATAGTATGGTAGGACCCGAGATAAATGCTCGTACTACTTGAAATTAGAGACTTACAATAGCCCTAGAAATTGAAGAGGTCAGAAATATCATCTGAGTCAAGTTAAAGAGATAGATGATGTAGAACCATCCATTACTGCTTGTTCATCGCGATTGAAATCTAGAGCCGCGAAGTTTATTCACAGATGTCCGAAGTTCAAACCAGGAGTTATGTATGAATTCCTTGTGGATACAAGATGCAGCGAATCCATTATTTCAAAATCACTACTAGATCGCATGTCTCTTGATGCGCCCAGGAGATCAGCACGGTTGGTAAACATGAGTTCAGAGGCCTCCCAAAGAGAGGAAAGTTGTGGTAAAAATCCACTTGATTCACCGCTCATCCAAACCCCAACACAAAAAGACCCGCTGACAGACCATTCTAAACGTCCTGCTAATATACCACATCATGATTGGACGATAAGCCTCAGTATTACAATTCCGGTTAGCTGACAAATGTTTTGTTCTATATTTCACCAGTCGTCTTACAGTTTGACTTTGCAGGTGCCAGCATTATCAGCAGACTGTGGCAGACTGTAATCGCCTTAATACTGGTGTACATCTATAATAGCGGGTTCTCACCACATAAGAACTGTTTACTGCAACCACCGCGAGGTCGTCTGTTCTTTGCTTGTGTGGTAGGTTTTAACCAAAGTACGATTTCCATGGTTATTCGAAATCCACAATTTCGAGTGTTACAATGTTCTAATCGGGTGGAGTTAAAACTATACTAAATACTACGATATGACGCCTCTTGACAGTTCCTGCACAAGGCAGAACGTGAGAGAGCTATGGCTGATTTCAGCTGACATCAGGTGGAAACAGTTACAGCTACACACTAGTGTATTTGTAGAGTTCAGTATGGAGACTACGTCTCAGTGATTCATTTAGTTTGTTGGCGTCCGTTGGCCATCACATCAGTTTTCATGCATGATGGGTATGCCATCTGCACCACCGAATCGTACAATTGGGGACAGTCCGTATGCCATCTTATGGTATAACTGTGTATTTAGAGATTAATTTTGAGTCGGTCATGACCCCCAACATGATCTATTAGAAACCGATGTCTAATACCCTGAGCTACTCCTATACTGTGGACCGTGTTTTGAGATAAATTTCATAGTCACAACTCCTAGAACTCGGTAAACAACCGAAACTTTTACTCCAAGGATTGGTTTTGCGAAATTTTAAGTTTCACTGGTTTATAATCTGTTTTTCTTTGCAGGCACACGTTTGAGTGTGATATCACAAGTTTACTGCCCTTCATCCAGTCCAGCGTTTTGTTACGGAACATTAAAATTGATCCAACAAATGTGACCTGGAAGTGACAAGCGCTCTGACTATTACGCAACACTCCTGTCCAGAAATTCTTTCTTCTGCTGAAGTCAGGGCGCGATTCGTACACCTAGTTGCTACCACAATACTTTTCTGGGTGACATTTGTGGAATTTGTGAATGGTGCATTCATGTTGAATGGTTTTGACGTCAACTGCTGGTTTGCCAATTTTTTAAAATCGAGTATCAGATAGTTCCGTCTACATAGCTAAAAACTCAACATCCTTTCAGGTCGAAGAAACTATCTATGTTTCACATCAGGAACAAAGTTTGACACACTTCCCGTACTGCCGTACATTCCACTCTCCGCGTATTTTCGAAAGAGATCACTTAGGTTTTTGTGTTGCAAAATCGGAACCATCCACACCATGACCGATCAAAATGCCATGCTTCTAGTTGCGTCATAATTGTGACATAATCGTGGTCAACACGGTTGCCTCATGATGGAATGGCCGGAGTTCAAATCCCGGCAGTGGCAAGGATATGCACTACTGACGGGCTCTAATGAGAGCAGAGCTCGAGCCTAGTGTTTCTTTTCAAAAGAGGCTGGCGGGAGAGTTTATCTGAATGCAAACGCTGCTATCGACTGTAAGTGATGGTCAATAAACCAAATTCCCAATTACTCATCAGAAACAATTGTAGCAAAACGTTGTCTCCGTTTGTGTGCCCATAACATGTCTGACCTCAATTGAACTTGCCATTTGTTTTGTTCGCTTCGCCCTGACAATTCTGTTTCATATAAATGTTATGTGATTGGCCTGATGATAAATAACCGAAAACGGGCTTGTACGCTACTCCATTTTCCTGAAATCGGAGCTTCAAGAACATTAAATGTAGTGACCCCACCGATGTGTAGAATTTCGTGCGCGAATTCAGTTGTCGTAAATGTACAGTACACAGCGTATACAGCCTCTTTCGTGGGAGGCATGACGATATATTGAATCTAGGCATCCAGTCACTCACAAGGATCGTAACTCACGGTTCCCATGGAAGTAAGTAAATTTGTTTCATTCATGTGGCAGTTCTATTGACTGCTGTTTGGACTATTTAGTTTTCACTCTGATTCAACGTTTGAAGTTACTTTCTCGTTAGGTTTTTAAATTGGTGTGATGTGGTTTGACACTTTTCATCTGTGAAATGAAAAATCCATGAGCTGTAGACTCAACTTCATTCGTACAAATATAATTTTGCGTCATTTAAGCTGTCTTAATGCGCTTGCGCTGCTCGGTAGGAAAAGTGGCGATGTGAATTCGATGTTCGGCATGACACACGACTAATCACATGGGCGTTACTTGTACGTATGCGGTGAGCAGCCAGTCAGCTAATGGCTTGGTGGTTATGGTAGACATGAATTGTTTCCACTGGGACGGGGCATGGCATGTGTGCGCAACGCGCATTGTCAAGCGATTGCGTCGGGGTCACAGTGAAGGTAGAAACAAAGCTACCGAAGTCAGGATGGGAAATCCTAACTGTTATGAGTAGTCGTGTCAGGTTGTGTGTGCAACACAGACAACGTGTGCGTGTGTGTGCGACCGGCCCGTTCACACGGCTTACAGCTCACGGTCCACCACTACGCCCACAGCATTGCGTTAGCCTGTCTGCATGGCAAGTGAGTTTTAGCCTGTTTGCGGTTGTATTGACAGAGTACATTTAAACGTCTCACTGTTCTCCCTGCTACAACACAACAGTGCTTCCCAACTGTACCTGTTTTTTACATTCACGATACGACAACTGCATAGTCTAGTTTTCGTAATACACGAGCTTCATTAATAACTAACGTGAGATTTACGCGACACATAAATACCGCACTTTCGCTTTAGGGTGACTGTAACCAACATAGCAACACGAATTTGGCGTATAAAGAACATTTTTGATCGGCAAGTTGTCTTGGCACTCTGTTTCAACCTACGATGGTCGCACGTATGGTGGCGTTTACGCCTCCTAGACCCACCTACTCATGGCGAACCAGCTAAACTACTGTCATGCTTTGATTTCGACTGTCTCATTGCGTCCTCATACACACATTAAACAATTTCATATGGCTTTTGTAACAGCGTATAATACCTAGCTCCACACACCATCCGTATACATGATTGACAAGTTGCAAGATTTGACATTCGGTCGGTGGGTGCCACCTATATGGTGATGCTGTTGGCCAAAGCGACTTGCTGCCAACATCAACTCTTAGGTGTCTAGCATGAAAATGTAAACATTCCGTACAAGTGAATCCAGGGATCAGTCACTAGCGCTCCTGATTTGGTTCAACGATACCCTTCGCAAAGGATGCAACGCGGAATTCGTTACGTAACCCAGCTTGGAGAACAACGTAGCGTCAAGAACATCTACCGAGCGAGCCCCTACTTCGTTAAAGAAACAGGAATCTAGTAGGGTACGACATGCTCCGATCGGCTTGTCCCTGGTTGAGTTTTGCAGGTCGACAATGTGATCACGTAACTGACAACAAATCTATATTGACCGCTTTTCTGACTCACACTAGTCACTGTTTTTCATATGTATTGTGTTGTAATTAGCCTGATGATCAAACACAGAAAACAAGTCTTGTTCGCTACTCTGTCGTTCTCATGACTTCAATGGGTATTTTCAACCGAATGTTTCACAAACTTACACGATTACTTCATGCGGTGCTATTTGAGAGAAAGTTTCGTACTCGTGGCTGTCTGCGATTGTCCTCAAGCAACAAATCATAAAGTTAGAATTTAAGTTGGCAGAATGGACCAAACAACGATTATTATGTGGACACAGTCGAGTCAGTAGGCACCATCTTATTGATTGCACAACAGTAGAAAACCGTCTGAAGCCTACTTCTCCAGTCATGATTTGCAATGCAGCACAGAATTGGTGCATATCGCACGACGTAGACTATCCGTACACGTTTGTTGATCTGGATTCCGCTCCCCCCAGATATCTCACAATGTCTACATTGTGCTTGCTTGCTCACGTAACCCATTTATTTGGTCAGCGTTAAATTACGTTTCGAAACGGGGCATGGTCGTTATTGTATACGCGTCAAGGACGCCTGTGCGTACCACACTCGTGGTCAGACTCAAGGTGCGTTTTAACTGATCGCGCCTCCAACGACCAGTGGCTCATTCGTTCACGCGCTTAAAACTGACGCCATTGCCTGTAGCTGTGACAGCCTGACTTGTATTACAACTTAGTCACGTGTTCTCTCTACCGCTGTCACGGCCTGTTGATTGCACCACTGCATGCAATGCTGATGTTGATATGCCATTCCTTAATGTTCGACCGAAACTCCCGTTCACGATCGGTGAAAGAGCCCCATAACGAGCGTTAGTGTCTTGATTAGTCTGGGATTAATTGACACGTCCCAAATCGATAGGCAACAACCAGTTATCAGCTTCGAACAACTGGATAGATCCTGATGAATCAACTACTCCTACAGAATGAAGTCATCACCCTTTCTAGCAATTATCGGCAGTGTAGTTTTACGGAATTTGTCTAGATTCAAATCAGCTATACTTGATTTTTAAGCCACCTAATAATCGATACAATTTTCACAGACGGTTGCCTAACAGGTAGAAGAATGGCAATTTTAACGTAGTATCAGCAACTGTCTCCAGGGCACAAGATGTGCAAAACCAAGCTGGATTTCTACGCGGGGATTGTAAGTTATTTGTCCTTTCACGTGATAATAAGTTCGAAATTGATTGGTTTTACTGATCATCATCTGTAAATGTTTGTTGGCGTTCTGTTACGAATGATGAAACAAGTAACACCAAGATGTGGAATGCAACTGTATGCTCCTCCTTGAATCATCAGCGACCTGGTTAGCACACCGAGTATTGCCAAAACATTACATCGCCTATTGTGCACTGGATCTCATGGATTGGCATGGTTCAGTTGAGTTCACTGGAATAAACTGTGCACAAAGAATTCAATTTGCTCAAACGCTACCGTCCATTTTAATATCTTGAGAGCGCATCTCCTTGACTTAGTTACTACCAGCTCACTTGATGTGTGTGGTTATACTCGTGAACAGTCTGCTATGCCCCCGCGGAAATAGTGGTATTGATAAACGATTCATCGTGGATCGGGAGACATTTGTAACCGACCCCTGGAATGCATGCACTTTATCAGGTCAGCCCTGTTAAGGGAGAAGAAGCACAGCATATTCTTGAGCACTCATTTTGTATAGTTGGAACAGCTGGTCTTGATTAATCTTATGTTGTTTTAAACGGCCTGGTTTGGTTCATCCGGTTGCTTGTGTATGGCTGGTGAGCGGAATGAACATAACTAAACCACTATTAATCAGTTGTAAGATATCCGCACCAAATGTAGTACGAATGAAATTGAATAGTTTGGGCGTCATGTTTAACATGTTATTGATAAACAGATTGGGAATAACACAACGTTTCGAGCAAGTTGTAATACCCTACGTTTCAACTACCTCGGGTGGCCTTCCTCCGGAGTGTTGTCCTGAGGAAAGCCACCCGAGGTGGTTGAAACGTAGAGTATAACAACTTGCTTGAAACGTTGTGTTATTCCCAATCTGTTTATCAGTAACTAAACCACACTGATAAGTTTCTTGTACAAATAAGTTCAACCTGTAGATGTGCGCGTTTACTTGGATAAACAGATTTTTGCTAACAGCAACCAAAAAGGTGTACCATTCTAATCGTCTTATGAGATTCTGATGCTGTTCGTGTCTGCTGTGTGCGTTTGCTGGCAGCCATCAGGTGTACGTTCTTGATGAGCACGTTTTTATGGTTCACCATTTATGATACACTAAGTTCACATAGTGCTACCTTCCAATACGGCCGATCAGGCTTGATAATGTGAGTAGACCTAGTTAGATTGTCTTGTCTTAACCTGTTTTCGCCAAAAATTCATTATTTTTGTACAGCCTGTGTACCCACAGCACTGGTGAGCATAGTTACTTTCATGCATACTTGCCGTGATATCTTACTGTTCAAATTACTAAGACGTGGCACCAGATATAGTATGCAGTCCACCGACCGGGACATGAGAGCGTCCAGTGACTAATTACTGACAAATGCATGCGTACAAACGACCGTCTATTGGGATCATCTTAATGTATTATTCGCACCCTCCCCCCTCGGGTTAAGGTAAGCATACTAAAGTTACCATTTCCAGTTTTAGACTCTCGTTTAGTCTGTAAGAAGCATTTGCATGAAGATTCGCGGGTCACGGTAACCCACTGGGGCACCAATTCGTGCCTGTCCCACCGTTTATTCTGAGATGAAGTTTAATTTCACCAGACCGATAAAGAATGAGGTGTGTTGTGGAATAATTGTGCCCGTTTGTTATCGTTTTGCATTCACTCACTTAAAGTGTATGCTCTGAAGACTGGGCGCGTGATTGTCCATTCTTCAAAAAGTGTATCAATTTACAGTGAGTGAAACAAAAATCCAAATGGAGTGTCAAGTTGTACAAACCTCAAAGCGCCAAGTTTGCAAACTTAATGAGATGACAAGTGAACCCTGTCCGTAAGTGCTATGCAACAGCTCAAAATTTGTTGCTTCGTGATTTTGTCGAATAATCTGGAAAAATAAATCATACGGACGAGTGAAGGATAAACTTCTTTTCATCACTGTTAGTTTGCTGATTGGATCCTCAGTAAGTAAAACCGATTCAGTTAAAGTTTGCCACTTCCACGATAAAGACTGTCAAACGTTGTTTCCTCGAAGCGGACATAGCCTGCGGCACACAGTAACGTCTGATCGTCGCTGGTACATAATCATGTTCTTCCTGAGTGAGTGTTCTGGCATTGTGTGTAATAGCCTGGATTTAACCAGTTATGCTGTTTAAATGTGCCACGCAATCAGACAGCATGTTTTAGTCACCACTCGTTCGCAAACACTCGGTGCAGTGGCTGATTGATCTGTTGATTGACTGGCCTTGACCAACCTTCGTGTCTGTCACCGAAGCGTGCGTGATCAGCTTGATTGACCGCACACCCTTCCGATAGTAGTCTGTTCCGGTCCAACTTAGCCACAGGGAGCAATAATTGCAATGTAATTAATTCGGGCTGTAAAATTGGGGAAGCTATAACATGAAGTATCCGTACGCTTGTGGACCCACCGTAATATGTGATCTTAACTAACCTCAATAATTCAGAAGCTGCATACAGAATTAATGAAATGGATGTCATCAAGTATAACTTTGGGACATAAACAAATCAGTTCAGCAAGATATTGTTTGACTGTCTTTTTCCTGTTTTACGTTCATTTCTGTCATTATATCTGTCTGTTGGACCGAACAGTTTTTGAATTCTATCCAATGTTTAGCTGTTTCGGACAAATCCATTTGGCAAACATACAACTGTCTATTTATTTTTAGACAATAGAGATGAATAGTTTTCCAAAACACAATCCTGTGAACCGAAATCTATCAACTGTGGTTCACGTCGGTTTGGTGGTTAGGTGAATATTTTGGTTCATCAACTGTTCAGTTTACAAATCCACTGAGGTAAACACCATAAAGTCATACAATGTGTGATCGAAAAGTTTGACAAGAAATCTCACACATTACAATCTTTCATTTCTAATTAACATACGTTATAGTATATTGTACAGTAGTAAATATTACTCACCAACCAACTGTACTTGAGTTGTTAGTCGCAGGGGTGAAATCAAACAACCTATAAGTCTAGCATCTAAGTCCATTACCTGTAAGTCCGTTATTCCAGTTCATGGTATACCGGGGGAACTGAAATAAGTAACAAACTGCCGGTTCACAAATTGTCTGCTTCCGCTAACCTGTCCGTTTACGAACTGCATGTGTCATACGACTAGGCACTTGACCAGAGGAATCAGAATGTATTGCTCAGCATACACAGTGGGAGGGGAAAGGAAATCAATCACACACGTAAATGTAGACAATTTGGCTGACAGCGGTCATCAGGTAAATGTAGATCGATCACTCATTGGTCTGTGTGCAATTTCCTCAATTCAATCAAAAATTGAAAAGAAATTCTAGTTGTGGAGTCATCGACTAGAGTTAACAGGATAGTCACTGTGTTTGCTGCTGAGACCATTGGGTAACCTGAACACTATTCAAGAACGGATGTGGCTGGTCTTATATATATATATATAATTTGATATCTACGATGGAATAATCAACAGGGTTGCCTGATCGGAGTTTTAATCCTGACCATGACATGGATATATACTACTGACGCATTCTAAGGTGAACAAAATGTGATTGCCAATGAACGTTGGCCACTGTTAGGTTCAATGTCATTCGAATACACAATCCAAAATTATGTGGGCAGAAAACGTTGGCTCAGTAGTTGACCCGACCTTCAATTGATTTACACACTCAATGTGCAGACAGTTAACACTCAACTGGCTGCTGCAAACATGATGGTGTGAAACCTGACTATTATTGAGTCTTGAACATGGGCGATTTCATTTTGCAGACTTGTGAGTAGTTTATGATTGGTTGAGAAGATTTGCTGAGGCCACTGAGATTGGTGGCTTGCAGGCACTCCTTGATCTAGTGTTATTTAAGGACTCGCCACAACTCAAACTGCCATTGTCGACAGCGCATTTTGGTGACGGTCAGATTGAGTGTAATTAAAGTATGCAAATCTAATCTGTTCCACCTAGAAATATGTTTCACTTTCCAACTGCGTTGGCAACAGGCTACAAGCTAGCAGTTCGCAAGCGACAGCATGTTATGCTCATGACCATCAGCTCTAATGACGAACACAACCAATCAACCCTGCCGTCGAATAGACAGGCTCTCTGCGATAAAAAAACAGGAGAAAACCAGGTGATTGGTAAAATTTGTCTCACATTCCCTAGTCAATGGTGTTACGCACTGGTGACTGTAAAATTGCTCGCAACCGGGAATGTACAGAAGTCACAACTGTACACACAGTTCACAATCTTCTATTTCTACTAAATCGAAACTAGCATTGGGCCCGGACTAGTACACTATCTGCTACTGGTAGCAAGAGTTCGATAACCATATCCGGCCAAATGACTCCCTGAGTCGTTTGTACCATTGAGTTGGAACTAACAGAGTATGGTCCCGGGACACGTTTCAATTGATCGACGCCATCCAAGATATGAACCTTAATAATCAATGAATTTTCCCACACAAAGTGGCTTCGCGTTTTACAAAAACCCCTCTGCAAGGAACGATTGACTACCTGGGCGAATATGTTGAACGTAACAATGGACGTATAGGTATCCCGATAGATAAACTGAGAGAATTACTAATGCTCTGAACCAGTAACTTTCAGTCTCCGTTTAACACCGAATTCCGCCGAGGTTTACTCGTATAACACGACGGGTCCAAATAATATCTCTCTGGGATACTGAGAGAAGTGAGCACTATTCCCCTAGAACTCCTTCGTAACCTATTCAAACAGACAATCCTGACTGGTATTCTGTTTAATGCACGGATAGACGCCACAGTCACACCTATCTTCGTGACGGTTAATCAGCCTCCATAACATTCGTTTGGGTAAACGCGCCATCCTCAAACACTTCCCGCGGTACAATCTTCTCTGTTTTATATAGCCTGGCTTCCTTCATAACCAGTTATGAGTAGCAAGTATGCTCATCTTCACAAGTAGCCTGACAGGGGTCAAAGACCATAGCCTTGTCTAAAACAATATGTTCCTCGGTTTCGCCAACGCTTTTGCCCCTGTCTCACATGATTCTCACAAACACAAACGGGAAGCAAATGACATTTAATGACAGAGTCTTCGTTGGATCACCTCTTTCCAGCAATGTTGTTCTCTGAGCTGACCACAAAAATTCTGGAATGCTACTGTTCCCGGTGAATTGCATATGGGTCTTGAAAAGATTTGGCGCTGAACAAACGAATGTAATCTCCCTCTAAATGATAACAACTGTGCACATATATCATTTGATGAGGACTCTGGCAGTGCCGTCGTGATTCGCAAATTAAGCCGAGCACACCACTAGATATCTGTCTAAGTTTGGGGGAAAAGCCTTGGTGTTAGCTGTTATGTGCACATTAAGAAGAAAATCAGCCAGGTTGCAGTTTATTTCTTTATTGTGAACCATACCATCCAGTTATTTTACACGTGGAACAATCATTGAAACCAAACCACCTCTAAAATTGTGAAATCCTACTGTATTTTTCAACAAGGTGGTTGGTACTGCCCCAAATGCCTTAAAGCAGCCTCATATCCATTGGTGGGGGTGGAAATAATGAGCCTTTGTTCCTCAGCCGATAAACGGCGATCCAGATATAGTAATATCAGGTAAACTTGAAGTTGATTCAACATAACTTTATCATCGGGATACTGTTAATCTTTTCCATAATTTATGCCCATGAGATTATTTGGTGCTGAAAACAATCGGCACTCTGTTTGAGTAATTAACTGAAATTTTTGTAACACTTGAAGTTGTCTAAAAGTAGAATCTCTTAAATCTGTGTCACAAACCGTGTGTACTTTATAATTGCAAGGAGAGCGGGAATTTTCATTTCAGGTTGTCAAGTCTGTAGTTATGAAGAATTCCCTCGAAAACTGTCACCCTTATGTGAGCATGCTTTGGTTTTGAATCTGTGTAACAAAAATGGTTCATCAGGATAACCAGTACTAGCTTGTCTACTAGATAACTTAGAAAGTGTAAACACATGACAGAACGCGTAATGGTCTTCATAAATTGTAATCCCTGCTATCCGATCATGGCATGCCTGATGTCATCTACTGAATACTACATGCGAAACAACATATCAGGTTAGCCCAGTTTTGCAAAATGAATGTGGGTAATGACAAAGTGAGCATCCCGTCCTCTATCATACCGCTGGTATCATGCAGGCAGTGAATATATCGGTTACGAAAAACTGTTGCTCAAACTCTCATTAATGGATGACTTCTATCACCAGAAGAATTACTTCGGCCAAAATAACTTGACCTATTGAACACCTCGCGCTCGTAATCAACTTCGTTGATCGTAGATGTAACTGTCCGATAATCTTGCCGTACGACCCTGGTCTTTACGAGTAACAGGTGGTCTGAAACACTGTGCTCAACTCTTCATTCCTTGGATAAGCGATAGTCCGCCTTCACAGTTCCTGGCCAAAGAAAATACTACCGGCATAAGGAAACGACTCATGTGAGATACTATCAACCATAATAACAGCAGAAACAAGAATAATTTTACGAAACATGAGATACACATTGGCGTTTGAGCATAGTTACTTACTTGTTCGTATATTTCCGAAACTGAACTGAATCTCTTCCCTGTTTTCACATTCGATCTACTATACAGTGGGCAGTGGTTTACTTTCGCTAATCACCTATGTAACCCGAACATTGTGTTCCACCAGAGGAGCGTAAAATCCTACCAAGATGTGTTTTTTATGTGAATAACCATAACAAAGCATTTACAAATGTTTGTAGGTGACGAACATTAAGGTGAATAAGCTTCACACTTGACGTAACCGACAGTTGACTTGCGATCCTTGCGTAGGTAACAGTTTTGGCCTTTCTCATTCTGCTGTGTGTACACATACAATTACTACGAACAATATGATCATACGTGCACAGTTTCTCTATTATGAAGCAAATATCTTGAAGGCTATACCAGATTTTAATAACCCGCCATCATCTGTTTGGACGCAGTCGATTTCAGTGAAAATGCTCTCGAACCAGACAGTCTGCTCTTTTATGTTTGCCTGATTCGTAAGGAATAGTACAGCTGTTCATAACATAGAACATCTTGTCTTCACATGGTGACGATAAATGATGTGCACCTGTTATGCATTTGGATTAGAGTGATTTTGCAGATCACGGATTGTGTTGCTATCCAAAACTGTCAGTTACGTGTGTGGGTGCGCTTTGGAATGACACTCACGCAAACCAATAGCTGGTTAGCCAATGCCATGATTCTCCATGATTTGGGTGTACGGTCTGCATATCATCCTCGATAGTACCGCCAACAAAGTTGTTTGCGATGGGATTTTCAGGTAACCGTCCTTTTTAGAAATCACATACAACCGAAAGGTCGTCCAACATTTTGGTGACTTTTGTGATTTAAACCGGGATACGCGTCGCAGCAGTCATGTCGTTCATTGCAGTTGATGAAACAGTTACTGTGTCTTTTCTCGAGATGATCGACCAACCTGAACACTGCTCCTAATTGAATGTGGCTGAGAGTCTGTATACGACAATTCGATCTAGCCTAATGTGAGGTCAATGGCAATGGTCAGTACTGCTGTCGCGTAAGTTTAGCTAGAGTCCAAATGGCGGCCGCGGCTTAACAGCAGCTGAGCCAAAGTCTAGTACTCCTTTTCGGAAGGGGTTGGCTGAAAGGCCTGTGGAAATGCAGAAGCCGAATTCAGTTTTGAGTGCTGTTCACATTTCGTTAACGCGAATCCCTCGATACTTTTCAGGAGTTTATCTTAAAATCTGTTTATCATCTAATCTTGTTCATACAAAACGTTTATCTTACAGCTGAAGAGAGAGAATGCTTTTACTGGATGACTTTTACCCCGAAAAACTTCATTGCACCTCTGCGAGTGACCACCGGTAATATCATCCACCAACCTTGTTTATGGAAATTCGTGATAGACGACTGAAACTTCAAGGTGGGAGTATTTGTCAGGTGATCATCTGATCTTGTTTTGTCTGTCTAATTTTGTATTATGTCCCGTGCACCTTGGTGCATCCTCATAAGCACTTATGCATTAAGCTAGGTTGTGTGCGAACTACAATCAGATGTGAGTGATATCCAAAGTGAAATCATCCAGAACTGCGACTACTCCTCAGTGCACTGGCAAGTGTCGACAGATTAGTGTTTTATTTCGAGCAGTGAATCAGAGCTAATTAAACCTTAAAAAATTTGTAATGGCTTAGAAAGTTTAGTTGATAGCCTCATATTCAGCCCAAATTTTTTAGTACCAGACAATTCACAAACTTGCTAAGTAACTTGGTCTTTTTAGTGTATCACCGGTCACCTTCTTTTATGGTAACTATTTATCACTCATTCTATATGTACAATATTGATGGCAGAGTGTCTTGCACAAAATACTTATGACTGAAACCACTGGTGGTATGTTCCGGAGAAGCTAACTCGTGTGTATAAGTTGAACATAGTAGCTCGTACGCGGACTAAGTCACCGCCATTCTACCTGGTTGGCGGCATCCGATTCGGATTAGCCTGTCACAGTGACCGAAGCCAAAGGACGCCTGCGCTTATCCATCACTGCAATTGGCTTGCGCTACACCAATTGCAGTTCCACCAACACACCACATATCCATTGTAAACCCGAAGGAATAAGACCGGGAGGTGTGCCAGTGGGGCCTTTGTGTCCAGCCGGCCGATGCTGGTTAGCCACTTGATTGGCTAATAAGGAAAGGAAACCCTTATCTCTCGGAAACTAAACAGAGAGAGGCTGCAATGACGAGATCTACACTGAGAAGAAAGATTTTTGAAGTGTAATACAAGAAGCGTTGCGGTATAGGAGTGCAGGTTAGTGCATCCCAGGGAAGATAGGGATGAAAAGCGAAATTCTCATTGAACTGTGAAAAGCCAGGCAGACCATTCATCATACAATACATCAACAAAGCCGAAGAAAAGAATGGATAGAAGACCACAGACACTCAAGTTTCTGAAAAGAAGAGCGGATTAATTGTCAATGACCACGATGTTGGCCGATGCAGTCATTAACAGAAGTAGAATAAATATACTGATATGACCTACCTGAGCCTAGCGTACTCGCCGCCTCTTCGCCGACGGGGTACTATGAGTACGTTGGTGACCTACCAGCCCCAAACGGCCAGCGCATTCGCGGCCGCACACATCACAACGCCATATAGTCACGTCACCGCGACCTATGGCACCGATGGTTCCTTTGCGTACCGCACGCTTCCGCTCGCGACCACGCAATAGTTGCTCGTTGAACGCTCGGACGCCCGCCCGAACCGTATTCCTCCAGGCCGTCCGGTTCAACGCCAAATCTTCCCAACATCTAAAATCAATGTTACAACGTGAAAGACTTACCTGCACAACATCCTGGTACCTCCGCTTCTGGCCACCGGGATTTCGCTTACCTGACTTCACTTGTCCGTACAGTAACTGCTTCGGGATACGGTCATCGCCCATCCGACGGACGTGACCGAGCCAACGGAGCTGGTTCAGCATCAACATGGCTTCCATCCCGTCCATGTCCGCTCGCCGCATTACCTCAGTGTTCGGAATCATGTCCGACCACCGAATACCCAAGATGCGCCTCAGACACTGAACATGGAAACGGCTCAAATAGCTCACGTTCCGCTGATACAGTGTCCACGTCTCACTGCCGTACAGCAGGATAGACAGCACCATTGAGCGGTAGACACACAACTTCGTGGCCATCTTCAGGCTGTGATTCTTCCAGACACGCCTTTCAAGACGTCCGAAAGCAGCGCTAGCCTTTGCCACACGCGCTCTCAACTCGCGGTCCACGGACAGATCTGTCGACAAGTTGCTACCCAAGTAGCAAAAATCCCCGCAGCCATTCACAGTGTCTCCAGCGATGCGAATTTCGGGTGGAGGTACACAAGCAGCACCTCCACCAGGAGAAGGCTGAAAAAACGAATACGTCTTACCTGTGTTGATGTCCAACCCGAACTTCGATGCTGCCGAAGCGAATGCTGTAGCTAGACGTTGCAGCTCTTCTTCGCTGTGCGCTAGCAAGGCGCTGTCATCGGCGAACAGAAGCATCCGCATCCTTGAGGTCTGCAGCCGGGTTGAGGCGCCAAATCGTCGGATATTCAACAGACGCCCGTCCGTCCGGTACTCCACCTCGACACCATCCTCTCCAGAGTTCTGAAAAGCAACTGTTACCATCGCAGTCAAATATAAACTAAATAGGGCTGGGGCTAGAACACAACCCTGCTTCACGCCAGTGACGATGTCGAAATCATCAGAGGTCGATCCACACGATTGCACCTTCGCCTTCATGCCCGCATGCAACAATCTAACCATATTGACGAACTTACCTGGACATCCAAACTTACCAAGCACCGTCCACAGCGCCTCGCGGTTCACGGAATCGAACGCTTTGGTGAAGTCCACGAACAGGGCATACAAGGGCTGATTCCGTTCTCGGCACTTCTCCTGAAGCTGTCGAGCAGCAAACACCAGGTCGATTGTACTCCGACTCGACCGAAATCCACACTGCTCCTCGGGAACATTCATCTCCAGAACGGACGCATTCAGTCGGTTCAGGAGGATTCTGGCAAGCACCTTGCCTGCACAGCTCAAGAGGCTGATACCTCGGTAGCTGTCGGTGCATTGCTTGCTACCCTTCCCTTTGAACAAGGGTACGATGAGGGCATCCTTGAAGTCTTGCGGCATCACCTCGTGCTCCCAGATGGAGTGAACCAGTTGGAGCAGAGCGCGTTCCAACGCCGGACCGCCATTCTTCAGGATCTCACCTGGCAGCCCATCCTCGCCTGCAGCCTTCCCGTTGCGCAGTTGACCAATCGCCCTCTGCAACTCCAGCAAGTCGGGGGCGAGAGCAAGCGAAGATTTGACGTCCTGTTGCGGCAGACTGTTAACAGTCGCCCAATCAATTGTAGTAGGGCGGTTTAACAGGCTGCCGAAGTGTTTGCGCCATATTCCCATGATGTCTTCCGGCTGGCTGCAAGAACAACCGGTGTCCACGTCTACCAGTGCTTTAGTAGACTGGATAGACGGACCGAAGATCGCCTTAAGCGAATCGTAAAACTCCTTGTGTTGCCGACGATCTGCGAAGCCCTGCATGCGCTCGCCCTGTTTCCTCCACCAGTTGTCCTTAATTCCGCGAACACGCTCAGCCAGTTGACGGCGGATATTCCGGAACCTAGTCTTCTTCGCTCCATTGCCAGGGTCCATTGTGCATGTGGCGAACGCGGCATTCTTCTCTCGTACCAAGTTGGAGATAGCCACGTTGTTGTCATCGAACCAATCCGGGCGTTTCTTGCGCTCCACACCGATCGTCTCGGTGGCTGCTACCATAATCTGTTTCTTCAGTTGTTGCCACATACCCTCGGGGGTAGTGGGTACAGGAGCATTGTGCAGGCGAGCGACGACTGCACGTTGAAAGGCAGCCTTCGTCTCGAAGTTCTCCAACCTTCTGATATCCAGCTTCTGCCGTTGTCCAAAAGATCTACAATAAACGGACTTGCGTACATGGATAAACAATTTGGTCCTGACCAGCCTATGATCTGTGCTACATTCAGCCCCGCGCATCACTCGCGTGATGCGCACTTCACGAATGTCGCGCTGCCGCACAATCACGTAGTCAAGTAGGTGGTGGTGACCGCTTCGTGGATGAGTCCACGTCGTGATGTCGCTCGCATCCAGCTGGAATCGGGTGTTCGTGATAGCCAGCTCGTGAGTAGCACACAGGTGCAGCAGACGATCACCGTTCGCGTTGACTGAACCAATGCCGTAGGGTCCGAGGACTCCCGGCCAAGCTACAGAGTCGCGCCCAACTCTAGCGTTCAAGTCACCCAAAACAAACAGTCGGTCATTCACTGGCGCAGACCGGATTGTGGCGGACAGCTGATCATAGAACTGGTCCTTTGTATCATCAGTGTGACACATAGTTGGACCATAAACACTAACAAATGTAGCACACTTACCTCGACCGAGTCGCAGGCGCATCGACAGCATTCGGGGGCTGATGCCGTGCGGTTCGCCTATCATCAAACCATTGATGCGATCAGCGACTGCAAAACAGACACCATGCTCCCGAACACCGTCTGTCGGGTAGCCTATCCAGTAGAAAGTGTACCCGGCGCCTGCTTCCCGCAACTTACCTTGGTCTGCAAGCCTTGTCTCACTCAAGGCTGCTACGTCGATTCCATACCGCCGCAGTTCCATCGCGATCAGGGCGGTGCGTCGTTCCGGCCGTTCTGTGGCGCTGCATCGATCCAGCAGAGTGCGCACGTTCCACGTCCCAACCGTAAGCGTGTTGCGTCCACGGGCCTGTCTCCAGTTGGTCTTCTGGGCACTGAAACCTAGTTGAGCATTATCTGCTCGGGGGCTCGGGATTGGGGGGAAGTATGAGGGTGAGTGTTTGGCAGTAGCATGTTTTCGCCTATCCACCCTGCCATGTGCAGCAGATAGGGCGACCCGGTTTATCCAGCGCGACGGTTTAGTTTGTATCATCATCATTGTAAGTATGGGCATCGGATACTGTCAGGACGCCCAGACCTGTGCAGAAGAGCGATTAGGGCCCTCATCCAAAGCCTTTGGCTAAAAAGCCTGAACCGCAAGGCAGCAGCTGTCTCACACACACACACACGCAGACGCGACAGCACCAAACACCACTGTACACACGATCCCAGCAACCAGACACACAGTCAGTCCAGGCAGAAACAGGCACCTTCCCAACGAAGCCACAACGAAGCCACAACACACAGTCTCCAAGCCCAACAAACGCACGCATCTGCTTTTTGTCTGGCTGCTCCCCATCGGCCAATCTGATAAGGCTGAACCCGCAAGGACCGAAGTCCTAGTCAGCACAGCCCTCCGGATCAAAACAGCACGCAAGCCTGACCACCACGCGGAGGTTGCACAAACTCATACACTCACCTACCTCATACACAACTCGCACGCCACGAGCCTCCTCGGTCACACACCGACAACCACCATCACACGCATTGATTAGACGCCAAAACGAACCCCGAACACACGAACGCCACGCGGACAATGGGCCACAATAACCAGAGCCCCAACAACCAGGAGAACGCATGCACTGATACAGTGATACCATTCTACCTACAGTCTGGATCGCATACATACAGTGAACATGTTATCCAGAAGGACTAAACCATTCATACAACTGACCAGATTGTTAATCATACACAGTGCTGGCGTGATGATAGAGTTTCCACCTGTGTTTAGTTGCATAAACACATGTGACTTATCAGTCCACCTTCCATATTTCGAAAGATTAGCAATTCTGGATCTTTATCGTCATAGCAACCGGTCACGATGCAACTGTGTTGAGTCGGATGAAGTAGTGATCGGATGAAGAAATGGCGTTCATCGAAGGACACATAATCGTTTGGTACCAAGAAGAGTGCAACAACAACAACAGTAGTTTGTTACGTTCCCTCTGGATGAATGGGTATGCACCAAGTAGATTTGTGAAAATACGGCAAGATGTGGATGAGGACAGCACTGTTTCTACGTCAAGTCTGAGCAGTCTGATCAATTTCATCTGTCGAAGGACCGTACATTGTCATGCATGTTGTTAATGTGGGCATTTTATTACAGCCTGACTGATGTGACTAATAACATTAGCCGTCCGTTCTCTAGTTACCCACTTAATGATTTCCTTGTAAAAGTGGAATATAAATTGTGATGTGTTTAGCCTGATGATCAGTAACCGAAAGCGAACTTATTCGCTACGGGATATTTTTCATGACTACCTATTTGTTGATCACTTGGAGGCCGCAATGGAATGGGTATGGACACAATTTTGTGGATCGTAGATCTTATCATGGTCAATTAGTACGGTTTCTTGAAAGCAGGGTTAGATGAGTGGACGCTTGATTGAGGGGTACAGGTTGTATTACATAGTGTTATTGATATATAATTTACAAAGTATCCAGCAATTACAATAGGGAGCGGTTAAGCCCACATTATCATCCGTTATGTAAAACACATTGTTCCCAGAAACGTCTGTCTGCAAAAATAACCCTGCGGTGATCCGAGCACAAGCGACTGTTTTTGTACCTTTGAGATCTAGTCTTTCCTTGTAAAACAAACAACCTATTACTGAAACAGTCAACTCACCCAGCAAGATATGTTTACAATGTGTACATACTATCCCCCTAATTACACTGTTCACAATGCTGAGGAATCAAGCATCACGTGCCGCCATCCTATCAGGCAGTGATTATTTCATCTTAAAATTTTGAAATTATTTGGTTCTATTCCTACTGTGTTGAAGTTACGTTAGCTTCCATCAAACAACCTTAACTTGGAGGATAATTTTTAATTACCACTTCGAAATATTCCTAATAGTCATCTGTTTTAAATGTTAACATCGTCTGAAGCTGTTTTCGGAACCCCCAAAAGGTAGCGTCCATCGATCTGAATACATGACAGCACATTATCGTCCATCGTACAATTTCCATCAGTTCCATAGGAGTGAGCAAATAACTGATGTATTGACTTTTGCGCAGCTGCGATTATCTCGGCAATTTTCCGAATATTTCAAACTAGCTTCCAACAAATAATGATTTTTTTGGCAAGCCCTCAATCATCACTTGTAAATGTTAGTGTTGTTATGTAGAAAGTTAATGTATGAATGCACAACATAAACGACAAAAGGTCTTTGTACCCGGAGAAGCCGATTGGTTCTTTTTATCTAATTAACATTCTGGGTAACGAAGATGGAGAGTTCTGCAAAACAGAAGAGGATACCGATGGAAATCTTTTATGCAGTTTCCTAATGATATTCATGTGCATCCGGCAATAAAATCAGTAGGACAACCTCTTTCTGTGAATATTTACATTGCTTTTATACTGTGCGTAACCAATAGTGCAGTCAGAATGCCGGTAGACAAAATACATCGGAATATCACGAATTAAACAAGAATGCCCATAATTTTCGAAAATTCTTGTGAACAAAAGGAAAGCAACGGCGAAGGTGGCATAGGTTCACGCTTGTAGTCAGATCCCCAAAACGAATTATCTGGTGATTGGTAGAAGAATCCATCGCAAATGAATCGTGATCAATTAACGTACAGGCGAGGTTTGATTTGCTACATGGATAAGGCGAGAAGGCTGTACACTAATTGTAGTTACAGAAAAACTTTTCTTATTTCCAACAAGAAGTTGAGTAAATTACTGGTCAGTTTTGTATCAGCCATTCGTTGTGAGGGACCCAAATTGTGTACAAATATCTGATTACCAGCGATCGCGTTTAGTGGCTAATAACGTACAGTACAGCATTTAGACATCAAAAGGGTTGGAGACAGAGGCTTGGCAACGTGGAGTGAACGAGTTCGGTACTCAAGGACTGATAGGTTCAGGTCATCGGTACACGCATCGAGGATACGAAATAACCACTAATCACGCAGAACACTTCTTGTCGATATCGCACTTGATTGGTGTGAAGTGTTGTGACGCCGTATGATAATCTGCGTACAAGGACGGAAACGTTCGTTTTCAGTCGCCTGACATTCATGAAACGAAACATACATCATGACTTGCTAATCGTTTATTCGTAATTTGTCATAATACCTTAACCATACCGGAAGCAACAACAAGAGAAACTGTCGGTTATTTGGCCTTATATTGGGGGATATTCTCTTATTAATTTTAAGATTGACAAATCGTATGAATCAACCGTTTATGCACACACACACACAGGGCCGAACGATGAGTAAGGATTGGCACAGCCTCGGAGACTGAAAGTTTGAAATCAGATTGTCTAATAATATGTCAAACGGATAGACCGGGTCAACACGATGATTTTTTTTTCATGATATTTTGCAATAGACGAGGTAGGATTTCGGTTCACTAGTTCTGTTGTGAATGTCTGTCACGTCATCGCACGTACCAACCTCATGTGCACACATTCAATCATTCCCTGTCTTATTCGTCAATCTGTTCTGACTGCTAATGTTCACAAGTCAACCGACAAGCTTGTGGAAAGTGCAGCCGTACACGTACAAGTCGAAGTGTATTCGGACAGCTGTTTTGGTTTCGCAGCACCTGTCGGCCTTCGTGTGTAGGTTCCGACTGGATTCACTTGTCTGGCAACAGTGCTTTCTTTTAATTAAAACCCAGTCGTTGATTGCTTTCATTATTGTTACCAACTGAACGCTCCATACAATTCGTGACAGAAAAGTCTGATCAAAATGTCACTTTTTGTCAGCAGTGAATTAAGCCAAGGGAATTCAGTTCTCTATAATAAATTTAAGCTGGATACTGAAGGTGCAAATCTACTCGTCATAGCCCACTGACCTGTCTGCACCCAAGTTTGTGTAGACGTAAGAAAGAACAAGCGGTACTTTTGTTTAAATGGGACAAACGAATATTCTTCAGACTGGTGTATCACACAGTGAGCAATGGTGAAAGTGGTTCCATCATGCATCTGACAAAAACCATTCAAAAAACGCTGCGTTACCGCTTGCTGGTAGATTACCGGGAAATGGTGGAGTCCATTATGATTGTTTGTAGCAGGAGTTCGTGGTTTAAGTATTCGGTTGTTCACTGAGCACGACAACAAATCCGGCAAATTATCATCTCAGTTATGATTCACACAAAGCGTTCTAACGCTCTTACAAAACCCAAACAGCAAACACTGAACAATTTTAGATAAGATAACAAGACCTTCAACCTGCAGACAAGGCAAACTTCGGTGATAAAAACAGAACATCCGCTGAGCGACGCAACTGCCCATCGCCTAATCAATGCTGACCTCGGTACAAAATTCAACAGAATCAAAGCCGCTACAAAAACATTAGAGGATGAGTACGAGATAAGCAAACAGGAACGTTTGACTATGCAGTATGGTGATGTAACCATGAATCAGTTCTACGGACCAAAGTAGGTACACGAGGATATCATCCCGCTGTATTTAATAGTGTTCCTCCGAGGAACACCGACGCACCGTTTGGTTACAGATCTATTCAAGCGACTGCGATATCTGGCCAATGTTCAACTCCGAAACCGACTGAAAAATATCGGGATGGAGAAAGAGAAGGGAGACATCGTTCGGTATCACAGAGTTCTTCATTTACATCGACTTTACAATAGCGGAAGATACATTGCAAAGTAAACTGGAGGAGAAGCGTCTATCGGCGCTTCATGTGATGGGTCTGTACAGGTAGAGGCAACCTCCCACCAGCCTGTGCTTCACATGTCACTGTGAAATCGAGGTAGACATTGTTAATCCACATGACAAGTAGCTCTCGATCTTCGGAGAGGACCGAAGTATGACCTACATAATTTCTGTAGTAGGACAGTTGTAAGGTATCAGTTAGTTCTTCTGACATGCTCATAGAAAATAACGAGAAGTGGGCCTAGCTAACATTCGTTGCCAGGCAGTCAGTTTGTCTGCAAAGTGTGCCTTGGAAATCGTGACTTACGCACTAGGTACACGGTGAAGGTAGATTTTTGTGATAATCGGTTTGAATAGAAAGAAACATATTCTCCACAACAATCATTTCCCACGCAGTCAGTGGTTTCTGTCAGTGTGAACATTGGTAAAGAGCGATTCCACACTTATAGAGCATATATATCCATACATGATACTGATTCTTTCCAACTGATCCACAAGCTCCAGCGGGTCTATAATACTCTATTTGTCTAACTTTTGAGTGGCTGTCTTTGAAATGCTAGGATGAATTAGACATTAACTGTATCGGTCGAAGATGCATGCCGCACTTGTGGGTTTCAGGAAGACCACACAGCTGAGGCATTGCGCAATCGCTCGGTTTTAAAGAACTTTTCTGACTGGTCGCAGATTTCTCATTCTATTTGACAAATGATTTCTTCCTTATCTGGTGCCAACAGTCCAATGAGGCACGGCACGTAATCTGGTCACTAGCTTCATTTGGGTAAAATGCAAGCGATCGGGAGCAATTAAGACTGTCTGTCGTGCAGCTTAACGATGTCCATCCCGAACTCACGGTGACGTGTGGCACACAGGATGGTGAAATCTACCTTAAATTAATGTGTTCATCACACCAGTAATTGATGGATTAATAGGGCAACATTTATAGGAGGCCATATGGTCTGGTCACTGTATTCATATCACTAGCTTGAATTCGGTAGAATAAAAGCGAGTTGTGGTGAGAACATTGTTCACCACAACATGTCGCATCTGCACATCTGACTGCATTGGACAAGAAACAAGAATGCGGAAGACGACTCCGGAAATAATGGACACCCCAAAAGTTTTATTCAACGTCACAGCGAACTTAAACCCAAGGCAGTACTGAGGATAACGTCTACAAAAAATTAGTATATGTTGAGCTACTTCTCAGAAGAGATAGCATGACATTGCAGAGGAACATGGTCTAAACGGATTTACAAGACCGCCAAATTGTGGGTATTGAATCAGACACACGGATTACCTGTGCCTTCACTCGAAAAAGGTTAAACTTGTTGGCCCCAAGCCACGCTGTACAAACCAATTGTCATACGGCCGCGAAGTAAGTTACATGGGATCAATGAACTAAAGGATGAAGGGACATGCAATTAAGTGTGTTCACAAACAGGTTTTGCAAGTGGACACTGTAGTCACGACGAACCGTAAAGCCCCAGCATCGTCTAGCGGATGACACATCTTGTCAGCTGGCCACATCGTGGACTTGTCATCATGCATCAGCATCATAATGCGCCACTACAACCCACAGTTCCTAAAATCCGCTGAATCGGTGGGGACAAACCGGTTCAAACCTGTGTCGCACGTACGAAAACAAGTATTTTTCAACTTTGCGTGCTGCGGAGTTTCACTCAGGTCGTCGGTTTTGATTGTAGGTTATCCGCATTGAACTTTGTACGACCGAAGTGAAACAGTTTTTCCACCATGTTCAAAATGTTATTGGCAAATGGAGTGAAAAAACACGAAGCTACAAGCAACTTGTAATAGTCTACGTTTCAACCAACTCGGGTGACCTTCCTCAGGAGTGCTGTGTTCGAAGTCAAATACATTTCCATTTCAGATACAAAAATCCTGAGGAAGGCAACTGGAGGTGGTTGAAACGTAGACTATTACAAGTTACTCTTAACGTTGTGCTATTCTTAATCTATTTAACATATGTTTTGATGTTTGTCGTTCGTTTCGTTGTTTACGTGCCCTCAAATATTGTAGGCATTAAACCAAAAGTTATCCTTATTCATTATTTGATACTGACGAACCAATACAAAATGCTCTTACCTAACAGTACTCGTCTCCTAACAGTCTCGCCCAAATTTAGTGACTATATTTACGGAAGACTCGAAGGAACTTCTGTTTGTTTGCCCACATCCAGACACATTGTTGAAGGTGTCATGTGTAGGTTTGAAAAAATCGCGCTGTCTTTGTTGATGAGAAAATCATGGATGCGATAGTTTAAGGGTACATTTAAAGTCCTTAAACCCTAAGTGAGAGAAGACACACACAGGTTACTCAACAAGAAAGCAGGCATTTTCATACTTCACCAAAATCTCTGCTCACCCCTATACACTTAAATCCATGCTCACTTATGATCTCATCTCGTTGGGTTTTGTAACGTTTGCAACCTATACTCCAACTCCGGCGAACAAGTAACCACCTACTTTCTACTCTCGTTATCCAGCAACAACTTTGTAGCCTTATGTAGCTCGTTAATATTTCAACTGGAAGCTTTAACATGTAGTGTTAAATTGTGAGCTAATTTCTGACGCATGTTAGTAGTTTTGTGTGGCGGTCAGTACTGGTTAATGTCCTCAAGTAAACGGAACCACCAGTGAGGAGTTAGAATGTGAGCGGACCGGCTTCACCTAAAGGCGTACAAGGCTTCAGTTACCGCGTCGAGAATTTAAACATGTTCTGAATCACATGTGCCAACGGAAATCGTTTCGTGGCAAGACATCTCCACGTTCATGCATGTCATGTCAAAAACAGTGCTGCTGTTGCCCCGTTGATTTTACATTCGTGAAATCACTAGTTCTTCTTCAAACCTGATTTAAAACCTCTTGAGCATGCCAACCCAGCAGTTACACAATTGATGGTAGGATGTAGTGCAGTGCGCAACGAAGCGGATGCACCGACAGACAGCGTTCCTATGACGGACGGGGTCAGGGAAAGAATCTGGAATGACAATGAGAGCAGAAAAGTATGAGTCAGACGCCCAGTAAGTCATGCACACAACTTGCACAGATAGAAACTTTAACGGCGTCAATCACAAAACAGTAAGCTGTGTTACAACATGATACAGCTTCTGAGTTGAAGGCTACGTTGAGGCAAAAAAGTATGTTCTCTCACTCAAACCATGTTCAACTGTGTTTTCAGCAGCTAATCGGAACGTGTTATTAAGGTCATAGAAAGAGGGAGATAGGAAGGGCATTTCTCACCGGCTGTTTCTGCAGAAAATCCTTCCAAAACAGACAGTTTTGTCACCGATTTCTTTTACAAGTTCCACAGTAATTTTCTGAGGCATCGTAGACACCAGGATTTTGGCATGTGCTGAAGTTAGAAGGAATGGATTTGTAAAGAAAGCTGACCGAGCTTATAATTTCTTGTAGTTGTGCAACGAAAATTGCAATCTTTAATATTCACACTAACTTGTAGAACGTGACATTTTGCTTTATCGACAACATTTCGCTTCGATTCAATAGCCTCTCTGAACGTATATTTTGAATAAGCTTAAAATGAAGACTGCAGTCCCTCCAGCCCGAACCATTAACCATCAAAACAGTTAAGATCTATTGAAGCCTAACACATGGAATTAAGCAATGTCTAGCTTTGAGCTGACTTTTTGCCCAACCAGGAAATTGCATTCTAATAGTAAACTTTTCAGCGTTTGAAAATCAGGGTTGATACTTGAATTATTCACCTGTGACTTGTGCAGTTCGCTGAGTATAAAACGTGGACATGCCTAACATAAAATCAGTTAACGTCAATCATCTGTGGTTTGGCGGAATCACATCTTATCTCTCGGATGACCACGTCATCAGTGTCGCAGTGCATCAAGCCAATGCGAATAAACGCTTTCATCCTCAAAATTGACAGTATTGAATCAAAAAAGTTTCTATTTCAATTCAGAATGAATCATGATCAATTTTTTGTTGATTTATTAAAATAACGCTGTCTAATATCACCCGCAGGACTTTGTTTGATGTTCACTACACAATCGTTGTGGTTGTATCAAATTTAACTATTAATGTGTGTTTACGAACACTTCGTTCTACAGTGGCATCTGATTGTGTTACTAATCGTGCTTGTCTTTTTAAGTAGTATGTTCATCATCTTTATCTTAGTTGCACGTAGTCTTTTGGTTGTACTGAACACCATCTGCAGGCTTTTGCGAGCCTCATCACAAAACTGTGTCCACAAGATTCTACTGGAAACACTGTCCTCTTTCAAATTAATCAGTTTCCTCTTGCCGTGACTTGACGCGGAATGACTAAACTAAAACTGAATTTTAGATGAGACCCAACTGTGAAAAGTCAGGGCTTCGGTTGGATTTGAACCAGTCACAGACACAGCATGCCTCAACGCGGCAAGCGCTCTACCAGCTGAGCTACGAAGCCACACCAGAAACTCGGAAATTTCACATTTGGACTCGGTTACCCATGTGTCCCACTGTCTCATATGGAATCCACCAAATGATTCAGGGGATCGACTGCCCCGGCAGAATTTCTCAAACAGTTCACGCTGGAATCCACCAACGTCACTGTTGAGCATAGAAAACTGAATTGTCAGGCCAAAAGTTTAGCGTCCAAACCATGGGTGGACACATTATCAACTAAGAGGTAACGTATGAATCCGGAACTCAAGGAGCCAAATGTTTACGTTCTCGTCGAACTTTGATTTGGAGTTTTGGTCCGACAATGTTATTGACACTTGCAATCCAGATTATTTGCCGACTTTTATGTGGTTAAGTGTCTACTGAGGCCATTTAAATATTATCTAGCCTATCGCTATTTAACTGAACATTTTTGTTTACTCTGAAAACCAATCGTTCTGAACTTAGCAAGACTGAAGAGTTGTTGACAGACCTGATTACCTCATTACATCGCAAGCTGCATTTACTCAACGGAGACTTGGCAGAATGCACCCAGCCATCTAACAAGTGCAGTGTTCAAATGTTTTAGCCTACCACGAGAGTCCACACTGTTTTCCCCTAAAGATCCAAGTTCCAATGTACGTAGGAAGTCAGATTATCTGGTTATGTTGCCTTTTTGGACTTGTTAATCACTATGAAATCGTAAAATCACTCAACCAAAAGATTAATCGCTGAGCGTTTTTTCAATATGACAGGAAAATTATGAGACAAGATGGGTAATTCAGTATTAAACGACTCTAAACGTATTGTGATGTAGTGACAGTTGTTCGTTCCAGTGTTTTAGCTTTGCACTACATGTTAACAAATGTGTGTTAGTTTTGAAAGGTACATTAATACATTTCATAAATAAATTGCACAAAATTACGGTCTTTAAATTTTTATCCAAACGTATAAAACCTTAAATTATTGAGCGCTGCCATCTGTAATCTCGTCTATTTGCATTAAAACATCGAACTGCACTACAGTTACTCAGTGTTATAAAGACAAAATAGAGCGTTTTATTTCATGATTAGATTTGGCAAAAAGTACCGGCCAGTACAAAGTCTCCGTTTCATTCACCGAAAGAACTGTAGTGTGAAAAGAGGGTGGAAGATGGTAAGGCGCAGCTACGAAGCCAATTTGTGAGTATACACACACTGAGATCAAGTTCACCTGGAGGAATTGTCCCAAGTATAAACGGTAGGGTAAACGACTCAATTTTATAAGTGAGCTTCTGAGAAACGACAGAGAAATTTTGCGTCAATTTTGAAATATTGTGCAGACAAACCATACAAACCAGAAGGACGCTAGTTGGAGAAACACATTTTCGCAGCCTGATTAGTTTTCAAGTAGGCGGATTTACCAATCGTCAGCGGTCATAACGGAGTATATTTGACTAGTCCATGTCAAAGAGGTTCGAGATCCCTTTATTGAGGGAAGAAGTGAACTAATTGTAGGAGAACAGAGCCGTCAAGTCTGAGCGATATTTTGATTGGTTGTTTGGTATGGTAAATCTGCAAGGCCAATGTGTCACTTCAATGGCCTCTAGTCAAAAATGTCAGGTTTATTCAAGTGATTGCAGAGCAACTTGTAGCTGAATTGCCAAAATACTCTCGTTTTCTCTAACAGTTGGCTACGTTTATGAATTGTCTTGACAAATATAAAACATATTTATCATCGAACGGATTCTGAAAGCTAAAGTGTGAAGTTTCTACACCCTATACACGGAGTAAGCTTGGCTATTATCCACTCAGCTTAGTCAAAACGTGACGCCAAACCTAAATCACGCACATAAGTACAATAAGAATCTGACTATTTCAAGAGCACATATTCATACTGTGTTTTTTACGGTTGCGTTAATCTTGAAATATCTTGTTTTACCATTCACTCCTATACCAAATAACTGAGCATATCGTATGAAACGATCAGCTCGCACCGTTCAAAAATATACAACCATGGACAATATGAAAAGTCAAGCCGGTTAACATAGACCAGCCGGCCTCGGCCTAAAATGGAAATTGTCAAAGTTCATACTCTCTTAACTTATAGGCAATGTCGTCCACTACCCTCATATTGTAGGATTAGATGAGTTTAGTTGCGTGACAGTAATGTTTCTCCTATTGACATTCCAGACGAACCCGTTGCATTTCTCTGGGAAACCTAAATGAACACCGAATAAGGGTTACCATAAGCACTGACGAATCTGAACACAACATTCTACAACAATTGGTCTTCAAAAAGATCGCGTTTTCCTCGCAAGTTGACGTGAACTATTGTACAGAGGCCTATCGGTCGGTTGGGGTATTACCTCGAAGGATGGCACTGGTAGTAACTTTTCTCCTCGTGTGGTCTTGTAGTTCAATTCCTTGAGCATGTGATTCAAAACGGTGAACTCGATACTGCAGTTGATTACGTAAGAACTGGTGTATAGACTAAATAATCGTCAAGTTTTAAAGTGGCAACGTCTTTGTCACTTATCAGTTTTAACATCAATTCTTCCATCCTATCTACTGTGACTCACTCAATCCGCCTTCCATAATCAGTCATTGTTGACTAGCCTACTGACCACAAGAATAGTGTCATGAGTCGGATGCGGCCTTGAAAAGATAAAGGGACGATGCGCACTTAGGCTCATAATCAGCCAATACGGATAAACGATTGGCAACAGTTTACTTAATTCACTGTGAATTAATGGATACTTAGACGACATGCAAAATTACTGTAATGTGCTGATGTGAACTGTGCCGTTTCCTTATATGAGCCTCTCAATTCGCGTTACCTATTCCGTCCACCGTTTTGACTAACAGTGTGAGTCCCAGTAGTGTTGGTAAGTTTTCCTAAAGGTGAATTTGACGTCGGCAACTGCCTGCCATTTCTAGATATCCTAATAAGTCGTCGGGAAGATGGCTCGGTTAGAAGAACCGTGTATAGGAAACCCACATGGTCAGGTCAATACTTAAACTTTAGCAGCTTCACACCGATCCAACACAAACGAGCATTAGTAAATACTCTCTTCACACGAGCAAGGCGAATCTGTACGCCTGACAGCCTCGTGGAGGAACTAGATCTGATTACGTCTGTCCTACAATCAAATGGTTACCCCAGAAGTTTCATAGATAGACACAGTAGACCAAAATTACCATCCGAAAAGGTGGTCACTGTAGAGAAAAAGAGTCCACATAGAGCTACCCTTTAGGGGTGATTATTTCATGCAGCAAACAGCACAGCGATTAAGAAATTCAATTAAACGAACGTTCAATGCAGCTGAACTCCGTGTAATCGCTCGGACTCAGAAACTACCAGTGCCTTCAATCAAAGGAGATCAGCCTACCGGCGCCACTTCACATTGTGTTTACCAATTTGTATGTAACTGCGGAGAAAGTTACATAGGCAGAACCGAGAGATGCTTGAGCTCCAAAATGAAGGAACATCTACCAAAATGGGTACAGAATTCCGTGTTGCCGGAGAATGGCAGTGTTGCTGAAACGCGTAAACAGCCAATTTCCTCAGTCGCTAGACACGTCCTGACCACCGGTCATGCTATCGATCCATCTTGTGCATTCAAAATCCTGTTGAGCCATTCCAACCCGAGATTATTACGGTTTGCTGAAGCAGTTGTAATTAATCGGCTCAAACCAGCTTTCTGTGTTCAGAAACAACTGTTCGTGAACCTGACCCTTCCCTGGACTTGATATCATATCCTAACTCGCTTACTGATTTTCCACCCCCCAAATCGATTGTTTTAAGAAAAAGCCCACCCATGTTATTGTAAATTTGGTATTGATGAGTCAATACGAAATGCTTGCATCTACCAGTTTTCATGTTCTATCTGCTTTGTTCAAACTGCTCGAGGGAACCAATTGTTTCTAACAGAAAAACGATTAATTTGATATCAAAATCATCGATACCAAAAGATAGATAAATAGCGTGGGAAAGCGATTTTGAAATCAACCTTCCCACAAATCATATATTAGATGGAAATCAGTTGGATATTTTGTTGCACATTTTCGGGTGCTGAGTAATTCTCCATTGGTTAGAACGATGTATTCATTTCAATCTTATTAAACATTCTTACGTCTGAGTCTCCATGGATGGACATTGATACTAACACCAGTCACGTGTACACTTCTGTTAATTAATCGATTCTAAACATAGTCCTGGTGTGTCGATAAAGTCTGATTTACTCAGACACCACTCAATCACGTACTGCAAGTCAGTTGATGAGCAGATGCATGATCATCCACTAGATCAAATGTTAGCACGTCACAGTAAAGGTTGCTGACTGTCAGTTTGTGGACTCGACCTTCTAGAAGCAAATTCATTTCAACAAAACCTGTGGCCTGACATTAACGCAGATCGTATTTCATTTTCAGAGGATTTGAGGGTGTTTCTTAACCGGAAAACAGTTCTTATCTCTCCAGGCATGAAAATTAAACTTATGCTTTCTGTCAACTTGAAGTCAAGCGCTTTTTAAAAACACAGTTCCATCACCACTAACTCATTTATGGGTTGGTCGTAACGTCTAGTTGAGACCCGGTGCACTATTAAATCGGCATAGATGTTGAGAGCACTTGTTGTAACGGTGCGAAACAGCCTGCCTCAAGTACCTTGATGGAAATATGATGTGAAACTAAACACATACTACTTATGTCACCGTACTTTGTGGACCCATACTGCTTTCGTCCTTTCAATCAGTACTCTTCGGTTCTGTCAAATTCTACAAATCACATTTCTGTTGTACGCATATCCTCGGGGGCTGTAGAGAATCAATGAGGCCTTCCACATTTGACGGAACAAAGGAGTATTAATCAAAAGAACGAAAGCCGTATAGGTCGACAAAGTTAGGTGACATGAACAGTATGTATTTAATTCGCCTATCAACGAACGTTGAAGGCAAACAAAATGTGTTCACTGGGATTCACCGCAACAAGTTTCGCACTACCTCAGATCTTAGAGCGATTTTCAGTTCACTTTAATGGCGATTTTTGACCACATCGTGGCCAGAAATTCTGGAACATCACGCTGCACGTCATTCAGTTATTATTTAAATTTGAAAAAAGTCAACGGTACCATGCAAGATGTCTTACACAGTACCAACTCGTTTGCATCTCGTCGGCTACTTTCGCGGAATTAACACACTTCATATAGTGGGTGAGCAAGCAGCTAGGTGAAATCAATCTAGTCATGTCTGAGGCAGTCAGTCAGGTGACCAAAGCGGAAGCAGCAAGATGTGAGTGAGACGTACTCATTAACAAGAAACATGAATTTGACGCAACATAGTAGAATTGTTGTTGGTCAAAAGAGATGGTTAAAAAAATTCATACGTATTGATTGGAAACGGTTAGATATGTTTAGAAAATCGATAGAAAACAAACAAGAGCTAAAATAATGCAAATCGATTTACACTGATTAAAAATAACGTAATATGGATTGAGAAAGGATAGGGGTGGTCCAACAGTTGTTAAATTGTATGAAGAAATACATCGGCCTAAAAATTCGGGTTTGGAAGAAATACGAAGTAAATTGAAAACAACGAATTCCAGTTGCATTCTTACCAACATATCGAAAGTTTAGTCACCAACTGTTTCTGGATGCATAAAGTGGAATTCAGTCGATGTATTGAGAAAGCTTCCATAAAACAGAGAGCCTGTCTTAGTCTGGGTCTAAAACACACTCTGAAGGCGCCCCTTGTAATGAAATTAACGGCACAACTGACCCCCGAATTCAAAAGACACTTCGGTATTTGTTCGTTAGTACGTGTGCCGAAGTGCCTTTTAGGTCTACCGACGTGTCTGCTTCCACAGACACACTCAAACTTGTACACAATATTGAATCGGGCGAAAAGGGACACCACGGATAGTTTCATCTACGTATACCAGTCGGACGGCGTTGTCTGTGCGCTGGAGTGCTGCATCTAAACGGAATCTAAATGAAATGTCACTGCGCAAGACATCTTACTTGCCACTATTGACTTTCTTCAAATTTATCGGTGAGAACGAATGTTTTAAATTGTTATATGAATGTTTAATATTTTTAGTGACACTGCTCAGTGTTGTAAGTAGCACTCCAGAATTTAAAATCCTGAGTGATAACCGCTAAACAGAGCCACTTCCAAACATGAGTTCGCAAGAATAGAAGAGATTAACATTTCTCAGGCATAGCAGAGACAATGTAGTGAACGAAGAATATGGATTGCGTGAGGAATTTCTGTTTGGAAACAGACACATAGGGTATGTGGTTCAACACAACAAACAAACAGTCATTTCGTATAATACTGACCCCAGAACTTCACGAGTGAAACGATTGCCGATGCCCAGTTCCCATAGGTACAGAGAACTGTTTCAAGCCAAACTGCACTCCAGTGTTTCTACTTGTGTCTCTGCCCGCTTACTTCAATATCCAAGTCCTTACTCACAACCCACTGCCGAGTTTTAATGGGAGTAGCATGGTACGCTCGTTCGTTCTCGCTACACCGGAACATTGCAACAGCGTTGTATGCAAACAGCTGGCTGTATTCGTTTTTACCTTCCGCATACGGTGTACTATATCTGATGTAATCCACCATCTTCAGTCGTATATGTGTAACTGACACATTCCCCTTCTTCGGTTCTTACTTATGTAGCTCGACCAGTACACATGTGCAGCGCTATTGTTATTGAATTACCAACGAAAGTGAATGAGTAGCTACCGTAAGTGACTACAGACGACAACTTTTTACTGAAGTATTCAGTAATGTTTAGGATTATTGCCGTTACTGTTGTTTTGTTTTAAGCTCTTTCATTTAATTTTCAAGTTGAACATCACTCACATTTGATCGCAGACTTCGCATTCAGATAGACTGTCCAATCAGCCTCTCTCGAAAACAAACACTAAACTCGAGTTTAGCTCTCATCAGAGCTTGTCAGTAGTGCATATCCTTGCCATGACCGGGATTTGAATTCCGGCCACGTGTTCATGAGGCAACCGTGTTAACCACTGCTCCATTGGCCTCAAATTAGGCACGACCGAATTATCAAGTCTGAACGCACAACCACTCTCGTTTGTGAGAATCGATCAGGTTACCCGATCGTCGCGAGAGGAGACACGGTAACTGTCCTCTTAACTCCAATCGATAATCCCTCGATTAGGACTTCCGAGACAGGTCGAGACCACTGAACTCATTAAATCCGCAAGGCGATATTTTGGATTACTGATGAGCAGTCGGGGATTTGGTTTATTTTCAAGTTGACCATCAGCGTTCGCATTCAGATAGACTTTGCAGCCAGCTTCTTTCGAAAAGAAGCACTAGACTCGAGTTGCGCTCTTATTAGAGCTCGTCAGTAGTGCATATCCTTGCCAGTAATCTTTCATTTAAATTGCGTTCAATTTGTTGAGGATGCAGAGTTGTGAGGAGCTGAATATTCTCTTACTTGGTAAGCAGAGTGTATCACTAACTTGATTTGACTACATTACTGGAGTCATTAATAGTATAAATCAAAGAATTAGTTGGTTAATTATTGCGTGAGTGCAACACACTGTTGAACCTAACGCTCAATTTTGGAAGTGGCTCTGGTGAAGTGACTTCGAAGCACTTGATTTAAGAGCTTATCCGGTCCCTTTGTGTTGTCGTGTGGTGCATATGAGACATCAGATAAATGTTTATGTGACAGCCTGTCATACCAGCCTTTTACAGGGGAGCTTATCCACGATAAGTCCAAATGATCAGGCAGTGTTCGCTCGTTACACTGGGATGTCCTGTTTAAACGACCAGATGAACGTGTATGAAATTTTAAGAGTACCTAATTTCTATCTTTGCCAATAGACAAATGTGTTGAGGTGTTTGCACAACCATTGTCGAAATCTGTGCAAAAATGCGTATTCAAGCAGGCAAAAATTTATGAGCCCGAGTTCACTAAACATCATCATGTTTACTGATATATGTGTTGATTAAACAAGAATTCTCGTGAGGCGTCTTCTAAAAAAAAGCCTTTGTGTAAAATCCAACTACTAATTACAAAAGAGTTAGTCGATTTTTCACGTCGACTCATATATTCAGGCGATATTCGGATTTGTCCATCCGAATACTTTGAGTGTCGATGCGAAGCCAATGTCTCCTAAACTCTTCTCCATTTCTGAGCATCTATGTTGATGTTTTAGGCACATTCTGTGTTAATTATCATCGATACCGCATAGTTTACTCTAAAACTAAATCCACATGTACACTGAACTTCTAACTGACTTTTGAATGAGATGCGCTAAGGCAACTGAGAAAAACAATGCATGTTTATTTGATAAACGTTTTACTCTCCCGGATGTTTTGCCTTCCCATATGTGTGTGTGTGTGTGTGTGTGTGTGTGTGTGTGTGTGTGTGTGCAGACAGGCAGAAAATAGGTGTTTGTTCTGGGTGTGCGTTTGCATGGGACTTCATTTGTGATTCTGCAATGGGCGTTTGGTTTTGCATTTGTTCACGTCTGTTGGGGTTGGGTCAAGTAGCCTTATTGAGTGGAGTTATATTCAACAGGTAATCTAGCACATCCTCCCCAACAGTTGCTAAATCTACTACAATACATTTCCACCTTCTGAGAGTACGATAAAACCCCGTTTCAAACAAGACGCCTAACTTAAAGGTAGTTTCCAGTCGAATATCATGTTCAATTGGGCAATCACCATTGATCTTCTGACTGGTAGAGGACTAGCCAAGCATTGTCGAAAATGTTTTCTCAATTTTCTGATTAACTGTCCAGTTTCTGCGGGGTGGTATAACTGAGGATTGTTATGCCTCACTAATTTTAGTAACTCATTTACTTTCTTGATTGTATCCGTCTTCAAGTAAGCAGGCAAGTAAATTCGCTTACAAAAACATCGTCGTAGACCTATTCAAAGTCATTAGTCAACCCACATATCAACAAACAACATTAACATGCTGATTAAAAGTAGAGTAATCAATGTTCACATGGGAATTCAGTTGTCAAGTTCTGTCGAGAACGTCTCTTTTCGAAGGTTAGAGAATATCTGAAGTCCTGTTTGTATGTCACCGGAAAAAACATCTGTTAAAAATAACAAACTTTAAAAATTGGACCACGCATCGCCAGAAATTGGCAAAATAAATTACAACTCCGAGTATTGTATGGGGCTTGGAATTTGCGATTAAACGAAGGAACTAGTGTGTCTGCTACAGACGTGCTACAAGAGGATTAATTCTAATGCATAGTTCATCCTTTTTGGTGTGGGTAACACTATTTCCAGGCATTCAGCTGTAAGGCGTAATTCGTATGAGTAGTGAGGTTCGAGTCGCAAGGACAAATTGTCCTTATCTATTGGGTCTAAGCTTGGAGGTCAAGCTCAGATATTCGAAAGGCCTCAAAATATCTGATACGCCCAAAGTATGTTTGTGTACACATCAACAACCACTGGGAGAGTGTGTGAAGTAAGGTTTCAGCAAATCTGACTCAAGCATAAGGGGGTTCAACGGGTGAACAGTCAATGACTTGTGTACTAATATAAGACACCGTAGAGTTCACATTTGATAAATAACATAACTCCGTGATTGCGAAAGTTTTTATATAAGCTATCGCTGACTCGAACAAAGCTGTAAGATTTTCTGAAATATATGGATCACTGGTAACTAGTATGGGAGGTTCTCCAGCAAAGGCTGAATATCACTCACAAACAATCACAATCCACCCAGATCTGGATAAATTCAACGCGAACCTTCCAAACAGAATCGCCTCAGTCGGATTTTCTCCTGTTGGAATTCGTCGGTAATGCATATTTTTGCCACGGCCCGGATTAGAAATATGGCTTCGCTTTCGTGAGGCAACCGTGCTAACCACTTGCCACTGACTTCCGGCTGTTCTCGACCGGAATTCGATAATAACTGTTTGTCACACTCGCTTGTGGACAATGTTGGTTGCTCGATCACTTCGAGGAGACACGTTGATCCCCCGCAAACGACTGCCGGCCAAGTTGGAATCAAAGAATATGCCCTGGGATAGTGTGATTAGTAATGAGTATAAGGCGATATATAAGTTGAATACCACTCACAAGGGAAGTTAAATTGCGTGATGCCCTCGACTTCTGATCCAGACTACTTCAAACCAGAGCACCACCTTGTGGTTTTGTTCTTCCCAGAGCTCACCGCTAGTCAGTCGTGTGTGATGCCATTTTGATCTCATCGGCTGCACTACATTCGTTTGTGATAAATACGTTTGTTTGCCGTAACAGTCATAATATGACATATTTAGAACTAATTTAGTACGCCTTAGAAACCTTTCTTCCGTTGGAACTCCTTCCGAGTCTTTCCTTTTCACACTTTTTCAACAGTTAATTCGCATCAACTCAGTGATCTCATTGGTTGCTACTATGCTACCATTCAACTGCTCAACTTCCACATACTTATATTGATGATAACCTGTTCTGTTATGATTAGCTTAGTTTGGTATAATACAACAGTTACGTCGTCATACCCAATCAGATATGTTAGCTATCATATCCTAATGGAAAATTTACAAAACGTTCCTGACGTTCCTGGAAACCTTTCGTAACAAACGACCAACTTATTCGTTCACATAAGTTATTGGTTTTACAAGAATACATCGCAAACACGTCAGTTTGTTCTCTCTATCTGACCAACCTACACTTGTGCGTTATTTGGTACCTGGGTTGAACAAACATTGGATCTCGGAGAAATCTCTGGAGTTGTTAGATGCCAGGCGGAACATACCTCCTGGCAGTTCATATAACAAGTGTAGAAGAGATGTCCGTAGGAAACTGAAACGTAGCTTAAAGACTGATCGTGAGGCTTGGTTATTGGGAAAAGTTAAGGAGATGGAGACTGCTTTTG